>SCLH01000175.1:209504-223154 GCA_004367855.1 Oikopleura vanhoeffeni
GTCCAAATCTTCATTTTTCTCTGGTCGTCTCTAAATCGAAAATCATCGTTAAAAACGCTCAAAAAAAATAAATCGGCTATTTTGTTATTTTTGTCCTCGTTTCTCTCGCAGTTTTGATAATGACCTTTTTCGATTCTTGAAAGATCGTTGTTTTTATGCTCATTTTGACGGTAAATGATCTTAAGTCATTGTGCAAGAAATATCAGCCTTGTCATTGTGCAAGAAATGTCGCCCTAGGCGACATTTCTTGCACAATGACAAGCTGATATTTCTTGCACAATGACTTAAGATCATTTAAACATTATGACTTTTTTTGGGTGAAATCACAATGACAACTTCGTCATTTCTCACACAATGACCTGTTTTTTCAAGGCCATTTCTCGCACAATGACCTTTTTTTCAAAAATATAATGACTTTTTTTTCAAAAAATTTATAATGACTTTTTTTTCAAAAAATTTATGATGACGTTTTTTTCAAAAATATAATGACTTTTTTTTCAAAAAAATTTATGACATTTTTCTCAAAAAACTAATGACTTTTTTTTCAAAAAATTTAAAATGTCTTTTTTTTCAAAAAATTTATAATGACCTTTTTCAAAAATATAATGACCTTTGATTCAAAAAAANATAATGGGTCGAAATGTACCAAGTGTAGATCTCTGTCGATAATCACAAAAAGAACATTCTGTCGGGTAATCAACCCGACCGTCCGCGGGAGCGGCGGCGTAGGGTTGATTAGCCCGCAGAATGTTTTCTTTTGTGATTATGACAGAATCTACACTTGGTACATTTCTGCATTATCATCTTTTTAAAAGCAAACTATGTATCAGCCCCCGGCACGGGCCCGCCGGGAGGCAAAATAAGTATTTATGACCAAAAAAGTTTCCAGCCAATTTTTTTAATTAATATTTAATATTTTTTCCGATTTTATTTCTAGCTCTTAACGTGAAAAAGCTTCAGTATGAAATTCATTGGTATGAATACAATAATAATTTTGAATAAAAATGAGCGTTAATGATTGGACGCGAACACAGTCTAACGTCTTAGTACTTGGTCTATTGCAGCAAGTTGTTACAACCAATGCCAACGTAACTTATATTAGTAGTTTTTCAAAAAGTTAGAATGAGGTTGGCAATTTAAACAGGGACATTATTAATACCATTGAGACATTCTTGCCGTTTGAAAAACTTTGTAACATTTCGCCGGGGAATCACCCCAGTACATTCTGCCAAAATGAGACCAAAAAAAAGCGATGATTACGCGTCAAATGACGAAAAAGATGATNAAACGGTAGCTCGAAACAAATAAAAACTTCTGAGGAGCCGTTTTTTTCAATTTTGACCCCAAACTCAAAATATGAATTTTTGAAGGTCACGTGGAAAAATTTCCGAAAAAAAATGTGCTTCGATTTTTTCGAAAGTAGGCCCAAAAGAAAGCTGGAGACACACAGAAGAGAAAGTTGGCTTACGTCAACCCGATATTTTGAAGTTTTAGTGGTCAAATTGACACAAACGTTATTTTGGAACATATTTTTGAGAAAAATACTTAGAAAAAAATCGAAAAAACGCAAAATTTTAGAAAATTTTTTTGTTGTCATGTGGGTTGTTTAATACGTTCAAAACATAAAAAATTGATTTGGTGCATTTTAATGACATAATAACTGCATAAAATGTAAGAGCCGGGATACCCTTAATTATTGTTTAATTATTAAGGCGTTGGATTTTTTCGGGTTTTGAGATTTTCTTAAAAAAGACAGTTTTAATTATAAAATGTTTGACTTTAATCCACCAGAATTGTTGATTTGACACAAATGTTGCCAAACTTTACACACATTTAAAACTCAGTATGTCAGAGAATTCGATATCCAAATCACCGGAAATAATCTTCAAAATCGACGAAATGGTCAAACGATCTCTCGACACCAAGAAATTCTGAAATTTTTTGACCAGTGCTTATTATTTAATAATGACTGTGAATCATTATTCTGTATTTCATAATACNCGAAAGTAGGGTCAAAAGAAAGCTGGGGAAACACTGAAGAGAAAGTTGGCTTACGTCAACCCGATATTTTGAAGTTTCAGTGGTCAAATTGACACAAACGTTATTTTTGAACAAAATTTTTTAGAAAAATACTTAGAAAAAATCGAAAAAACGCAAAATTTTCGAAAATTTTTTTGTTGTCATTTGGGTTGTTTTATGCGTTCAAAACATAAACAATTGATTTGGTGCATTTTTATGACATAATAACTGCAGAAAATGTAGGAGCCGGGATACCCTTAATTTAAGGTGCTTTCGAGCAAGACTTCAAACTAAATTTTGTTTGTAATTTATTAATGAAAATTTTGTCGAGAAAAATGACTAAACGACTATTTTTCATGATAAAGGCCAATTTCTAAATAAGATATTCTGAATTGTTTTCATTAAAAATAAATTCTTTCAAGGAATACAGTGGAAGAAGCGAAATTTGAAGGAGAACAAGAACCGATTTTTGTCGTTTTGTCTATGTGAAAATATGTCCTTTAAAAGCAGATAACTGCACTTCTGATATTATTTCTAGGTCGATATACTAATCAAGTAACTCTGTGGACAATTTTTAATTTGCTAAAATTAATTTTTAAATAATTAAATTTTTTTCGTGAATACTTACATTGTAAATTACACATGAAATGCAAAATTTGAAAATTTCACTTCTGAAAAAAAATATCTGTTCCTGTATACCAATTAATTTTTGTTTTAAGGTCAAGGCATGCACAAAACACTTTTTCTAAACACTGCCTGAGTTTCAAAATTGACTTAATAGGTCGCATTTGGTTTTTTAGAAGTAAAAGATTAGAACAAAATGTCGAAACATCAACCCCCCGTAATATTTGATCAAAATTTGCAAAAAAAAAGGGAACTGTTTTTTTGGAATCGCCGCAAAATTCTTTATTATGTATTTGGATGAGACAATTCTACAATGTTTTTTTTGCCGTTTTTAGATGATTTTAAGAATGCTTGAGCCTAAATATAGGCTCTGTGCTCACACGGGTTGACAAGACTTTTCGAGGTTTCATAAGCTTTTTAAAACACATATTACGAAAAATTATATACTGTTCCCATGATAGAAATTACAACTCCTCATCGTGAGGTGCGAGTTTGGTCAGGCCAATCGGATTCTCAATATTTTTGCGCAATATTTTTTATTCGAGAACGTTCTTTTTTATTCGAGTGGTTCTAAGCTTGGTCGCTATTGGCCAAATTAAATTCTCGCGTAGGTAGGATTACGATTGTTTATTTCAAAGTTTGTCAAATTTGTGCCTATTTTGTGCAAGTCACATCACGGGAACTGTAATAGGGCATTTACATTTTTCATAAATATGTCTTAACAGGGTTATTAGAGCTTGGATAAGCGTGTTAAAACACAAGCATATTATATCAAATATGTAATGCCCAATCAACATGAAAATAACGATAATTTATTGTCGATAAACGTTTTTAAAGACAACGAAAAGCTTTATGGACGATAAATTATCGTCATTTTCATGCTGATATGGCATTTACATATTTGTCGTAACAAGCTTATTTAAGTTTTAATAAGCTTGTTAAGTAACATTTTATGAAATAGGTAAATTCCCGATTATATCAGTTTTATATTATATAAGACGATAAAAATGTTTATCGGCGATCCATTATTGTCATTTTCATGCTGATTGGGCATTTACATGTTTGATATTTTTTGTCTTAACAAACTTATTCATGGTTTCATAGGCTTGAAAAGACACATTTATGAAATAGGCAATTGCCCAACTTATGTACATTTTTATATCATACAAGTCGACGAAAACTTGTTTCAGTTTTCTTAGATTGGTATCATTTTTGTTTTAACAAGTAAGTTTAACTTAAGTAATATATTTAAATTTTGTTTTTACCATTGGCAGAAATTCTGTTACATAATAGAATGAAAAGTTACAATCGTTAAAAAATATGTATAATTTTCAATAAGCTTTAAATGTACCTAGTGTACATAAACCGTTCTTTTTTAACAAAATACAAATTGCCATCAAATAGCAAACCTGATCTTGCGTATTATCGTATATGTATTATCTTATATGTTATTGGAGCGCTTTCCTCCCGCACACAAATTGACCGCTCTCTTAGGTTCTCCTGATAAGTATTGTATAATAATGAATCAAATTAAAAAAATTGAAAATAGTTGATAAAAACGTTTTTCGAGCTAAAGGCGTTAATTATCAACAATTTTTACACGGCTGTCCGACCGCTTAGGTCCGTTTAGAGTCACCAGACTGAAAAATTTTAAATTCTAGATAGGTACCTGCTGCTGTACCAAATCCGATTCCAGTTCCACCGCCAGTTACAATATGAACTTTATTTTGAAATAAACCTTTTGCGAATAATTTATTCATTCTAAATAGTCAGAATTAAACACAAATTGAATTATCAAGAATTAAGATTAGAATCACGGTGTTAACAATATTGAAGAAATTAGAATTGAAATTCTGGAATGTAAATAAATTAAGATATTCATCGAATTATGCTTTTTCGGTTTCAAATTCTTTCATGATTTGATTATATTGCCAAAAATAATGGTTATATAAACTCAGTCCACCACAAACATCAAGAGTTTGACCTTAATTAAATTTTATAAGTAACTTTCTTCAAATATTTTTTGGGATATATAAATTATAGACTATAAATTATATAGTCTATAATGTATTTTTCCACTACATTTTCATTGTCTATAAACATTTTGTTTGCTTAGATAGACTTTAAAAATGCGTCGGTTTTGTCTATTTTCTCCGCTTGGACAGACTTGATATCAACTAAAGTAACAACAATTTTGATAAACAAATAAGATTTTTTTTCGGATTATTTATCGTTCAAACCAAAAATACAGGATAATTACACACATGATGAATTCCATCAAATTCTACTGATAAAGTAATAAAAAAATGGCGACTAATCTGACCAAAATTTTTTTTAAAAACATAATTTTCCTAATCCATTTTTTTTATAATTTTCAAAGATTTTATTTAAAATTTGTTTTTCAAAACATATCAAATTTTCTAGTGATTACAGCTGTTATTATAAAAAACCTTAAAAATCAAACTTGAAGTGCTGAAAATCGAATTAAGTGCTAAGAATTTGCTTTTGGAGTCATATTTCACATTTTTCTCACCCGTAGTATAAGCAACAGCGGGCGTCAACATAAAAATAATAGGACCAACTAAATGTTCATCGATATCGCCTAATTGACCAATTGGAATCATTTTTTCAGTTTCACCAAATAAAACTTCCCCGATTGGGCCATAGTTTGCTATAGCAGTAGGGGATGTAAATACTCCTGGGCCGACATTATTAATTGTGACTCCATGTTTAATCCATTCTCCTCCCATAGATTGAGAAAGTGACTTGAAAAGGGTCAATAAAATTACGATTACATCATTTTTTTTTGAAATACAGTTCGCAAAAATAATTAATTCTATTGAAATTATTCTTTAATTTGATTCATCAAAGTAACTCAAGTAAAATTTTGGCCGGCGCATTATTTGCCGAAAGATTTTAAGAATCTATGTATGAGATCTAGAAACTCCTGAAAAGCTGATTAATTCAAGTCTTCAAAATTGTTTTAATTTATAATACTAGTCACTTAATTTTTTAGTCGGATTTCTATCGGGTCAAAAAGCTGCTTATGTACATTAGGTACATTAAATGATAATCGAAATATATATCACAATGATAAAGGCTTTCAGCGCCTTGTATAACATATACTTAACAAGACGATGAAAACCTTTGTTTAATCAATATGATATATTTTCTTTGTAGAGAAAAATGAAAAGCTTTATCTTCATTTTCATACTAATTGGGCAGTTATCGATTTTATAATATGTCAAATATTATGTGTGTCCTAACAAGCTGATGAACTTGTAAATTACATTATTAAATTAATTAGTAAATTATTATAAGCTTTTTAGAACTTATAATTTTGAACATGTGAATGCATTTACCTGTTTGAAAAAGTATGTCTTATAAATTTTATATTTTTATTAAACTTGTCTTATAAATGTCTTATAAAGGTTCTTCCAGGTTTAATTTATTAAGCTTTAAGGGGATTGTGGGTGCAGGAGTTATTTTCAACCACGGTCTCAAAATCGGTATTGTTTTTCTTGTATCCGACCATCCAGCACATGAGAAATTGATTGCAAGCAAAAAAAGTTTTTTACTATTGAATAACTAGTTCTAGAACATCGGATTTGCTTGCAAAAATAATTTATTTATTTACAATTCCAGACATTGGATAGTCCCAAATTACAAAAAATAATAATCACAGCAAAAAATTACAATATTAGTTTAACTATTTATTTAAAATGAAAGTATTTCAGTATTATAATTGTTACCATTTTTGCCCCTTTTTCGATATTTCAATTTTTAGCCTAATCAATGTAATAATGGCCCGCATTAAATCAGCATAAAATAGTGATTGCGAGAAATCTGAAAAAAATTATTAAAATTTTGTCAGTCTATAATTTTACTTTAGATCTTAACGATAATCGATGAATAATTTTTGAAACGAGACAAAGAAACGCATGTCACCTTTCCGTGGAGTTATAGTAAAATAATGTACATTTTGCCTATATTTAACTATAGCAATGAATTTTCAAAAAAAATCCCGGCAAATTAAAATTAATTAAAAAATTTTTATCTTTGTCCAAACTATCTCTGAAGTGAAAAGCCGTCAGTCTATATTGAAGAGAATTTTTTTCTGACAAATAATATTGGCATTATGTAATTTTCGGATAAGTGGATATGACGGTATACTTCATGCATTTTAAGGTTAATGTGATAATATTTTCTAAAAATGAATCAATTTTTGACTTCTCAAGGTTACGGACTACAATATACAATTGGAAAAATAAACGTTCACTCAATTCTCACAAAAGATATTTGAGTTTTAAAAACGGCTTATTTTTCCCCAGCACATTGCTGGAAGCACCCACAATCCCCTTAAAGCTTATTAAGACACATGTTATAAAATCGTTAAACTCCCAATTAGTATGACAATGACGATAAAGCTTTTCTTTTTTGATATTATACATTAAAAACAATTAAAGATTAATTTCAACAAAGTTTTGAGATTAAAAATTAATTTCAAAAGGTTGATGAAATTAAAAATTAATATGCTAATTTTTCATGACAGCATGTAAACAATTTTCAAATAGTTATTTTAAATCTTGCTTTTATTTAAAAATACATTTAGCATGAAAATGAATTTAAAATTTTATGAAAATGCAAAAACATTTAATAGAATTTTTTTAAGGTCGAAAGATGCAACTTGAAAATTGAAAAAAAAATCATCAAATGTACCATAGAATTTTTATTTGTAAATACTTGTCGCAAAAAAAACAATTATAATTAATCAAGCTTACCATTTTATAAAAAATACCCTTTAAAAATTTGATAAGCGAAAAATACTGCCGCCTAAAATAATAATTTGTGACCTTTTTTATCTTGTTTTATTTTCCCTTATTTTTAAAGTGAATTCGTTAATTTGGGAGTGTACAGTGTAGTGGTTTAAGCGATAAAACTCAGGTGTTGCGCGCTCCAAATTAATAATTTGGTATGAAATAGAATTTTTTTTTCAACTTTATAAGACCTCAGTCTTAACTCCAGCTCTAGCAGAAGATGTGTGGGACATACCAGCCATTCCCGTTTTATTAGTTGTAACAATATTAACTATCCTGCCTCCATTATCTTTCATATGTTGATCAAATGCTTCTTGCATACAGTTCCATGTTCCATAGAGATTAGTACCAACGACAGCATTCCAACCTCTTGAAGAAATATGCTCGGCTAAAAATAATTGTTTATCAAACATCTTACTAAAATTGAATTTTTGATAAAACTCAAAAACTGTTATATTTTGAAACATTTACAAATAGGCTATTGTTAAAAATGGTGTAACGATGCCTAAATGTGTTTGCCGCAGCACGCTTTTGAATCCACGCCTGTGATTGGCTTGCCTTAGTTAAGCGATGGGTGTGCAAAAGTGGAGAGTCTCGACATTTACGTTTAAGCCACGATATTTCTAAAACATGCTCATATTTTGAAATTGGGCTCTCTAGCAGAACCTGTGGTCATTTTTGAATATTTTAAAGGTCATTTTCGTTTTCCTGATATTGATTTAATATAGAAAAATAATATTGTTGAAATTGAGAAGCGATTTTTTTTAAATCGAGTCTCTAGCTGACGGTCTCTACAAATTTCAAGTAATCCTGAAACTTTCAAAACATCTAGGCACCATAAAAGCTCAGTAAAAATGAATGCAACTTAGCTCACGGGTTTTAGGTATGATTCATATTTTTTTTACGATTTTGGATAATACCCTTCTTCAAAAATTATGCGGAATTTCCCGCGCTTTATAACTTTATAAATTAGGTCCGACCATTTTCAATCAAAAATTTTTGAATATTTTTCAAGAAACTATTTTTCTATAATACTGTTATTAATACAATGTATAGCAACACATGTATATTAAATTTTTATGCTAGAATAAAATCCAAGGTGGGCTGATAATGAGTGTCTGAAGCACATGTTTGAATTTATGATTATTTATTGGAAAAGATATAAATTTTGGTGTTGATTTCATAAATGTCGTTTATATCCTTTATTTTTTATTGAAATAAGAAATTCGTTTTGTTTTTTCGCACAACCTGCCGAAAATATTTTCGATACCTCTCTAGGCTACAAGAAAATTAGTTTAAAATTTTAAAAACTTATGTTTTCCATAAATAAAGTAATTAAAGATTTTTTAATGTTAAAAATAACCTTTTGAATGAAATTGTCCGCCACCATTATTAACTAAACCATTTATAGCCCCAAACTCTTTAATAGTTGTTTTCATCATATTTGCAACCGATTCTCTGTTTCTTATATCACACGCTAGTCCCAGCACTTGTGCATCTGGTGCACAATGTTTATTTAGTTCCAAGACAGCCTCATCAATCTTGTTTTGAGATCGGGATGCAATAACAACTTTGCTACCAAGCTCAACCAAGCCTTTCTTTGATACATAAATATATACTTTAAAAATAATATCAATTAAAAAATTGGCAAAATGAGTCGTTTATCGGTCTTTCAAATTAATACAGCATAAGTCCGTTTTGACTTCAACATAGCTCGGAATCGGCACATAAGATCTTTTTGAAAACAAGTTCACACTGGGCACGAGTTTTCTTTTAGAGCTAATTTTTCTAGCATACGATTAATCACAAAATTAAAAATTTTCAAGTACAAAAAAATTTTGATAGAACCTTATAATTAAGAAAATTAGTAATCTACCTAGGTAATTTTTGTACCTGGGATCACTGAGATTTTGGCTGGGAGAAGTAGACAAGATAGCGACAAATAGTTTTTTGCATGTAAAACCCTGGGAAAATATACGTACGAAAAATACCGCCGACATGATTTTTCCAAAAAGTCAATCTGATTCATATTTTTTAATAAAAAAACTGCATATTTATGAATCATTCCTTTAGCTACTCCGAATCCGATTCCAGTACCTCCGCCAGTGACAATATTAACTTTGTTTTTGAACAAAACTGGGGAGAATATTTTATTCATTCTACAAAATTTCTAAACGAAAAAATTTCAATTAAATTAATTTCTGTGAATCTACCTTGAAGGTATTTTATAAATAAAGGCAAGAAGCTAGATATAGCCTATCATATAGGACAATTATACAAGTTTTTCGAGTCATATTTCAATTTTGGGATCATAATTCTGTTTTTCTATTCTTCTTTTTTTGAAGCCATATGTTCTTCTAGGACAAGCATACCTTCTCTATAATTATTGTGCAGACTTTGTCCACCACAAACATCAAGGGTTTGCCCAGTAGTGTATTGCATGCCATCGGTAAGCATGAAAATAACAGATGGAGCCAAATCTTCGACGGTATCTCCTAATCGACCCATCGGTATAGTTTTGACAGCGCCATCAAAAAGAACTTTGCCAAGGGGACCATAGTTTGCCTAAATATGTTTTTAAGGAGTATTTTTTTCGTGAGGGATTTGAGTCTCAACCAAAAAATTGTAACAATTTTATTTTTATGGTTTTTTTCTGAAAATAAGGACAATTTGAAATAAACTGGTGGTATTTTTTCCCAGTACTGTCTCAAAAATTACTTTATATCTTTTTAAAAATAAATCTTATTAGTTTTTAGCATTTTAAATTTAATCAAAATTTATGTGTCTTCAGAAATTTACAGTACCGCTTGGAACACAAAACACATAAAATTATGGCTTCGATAGTTCAGGGAGAAGCAGGCATTTGCATGAGATCCTGAAAGTCAGCTCCATAACGAAGTAAGATAAATAAATTATCTTTTTAAAATAACAAAAGTTTTCACGCTTTTTTAATGAGCTTATTTTTCCAAGTTACAATAATTTTTGCCCTATTCAATCTCGTGGTCAGTTCTGTTCACAAAGCTAATATTCAAACTTTGATTATTTTATGGTGCTTAGATTTGTGTATTTTTTATAGAAAATGTTTTGCCAAAAGTCACAATCGATTTGAAATTCAAATTTTCAATATAATAAAACTGTCAAAATTATAATTTAAAAAACCTGAGCAGTATCTGAGTGAATAGTTCCTGGGGCGACATTGTTGATAACCACATTATATTTCCCCCATTCAGCACCAAGAGATTGTGATAAATTTTTAACTCCGGCTCTAGCAGCACCAGAATGGGCCATACCAACCATGCCCATTCTATTAATTGTGACGATATTCACAATTCTACCGCCATTTTCTTAAATTAAATTCATTTTAAAAACGTAACAAATAATGGAAAGGCAATATTGAAAAAACAATTCTAGGCACCATAAAAGACTGATGGAAATTTTTAATAAACAACCTTGTGGTCTTAACCTTGATAAGTTCTATAAGCATTTATTAGAAACATTATTAGCGGATAAGAGAAACCTGATACTTAAATCGTGTGCCGTGCCCCCATAAAATACAGTGAATATTAAATTACCTTTCATGTATTGGTGAAAGGCCTCATTGATACAGTTCCATGTTCCATATAAATTTGTATCAACCACAGCATGAAATCCATTTTGAGATATATTTTCAGCGGCCGAATGAAATTGACCTCCACCATTATTTACGAGTCCATCCAGACTGCCGAATTTTTCTAAAGTATCAGATACCATTTTCGCACACGAATCACGATCTCGGATATTGCATTCAAGTCCCAAAATCTTTCAAATAATGATTTAAATTTTGAGAACTAAAGTAATTTTATTTAGGTTGACCACCCTAGTGATGACGATTACGGGAAAACCTAGGTGATATCGAGAAACGGTTTTTGCATTCAACTGCAACTAAAAATCTAATGGAAGATTTTTCCTTTTTTATCGGACAACGTTCACGGTAACGCGAGATCTCTTATATAAGCATTTTCGGGTATAAATTGAGAAAAAAAATCGAATCTCGTTTTTTTCTTCTAGGATTCGTCAAAATATAGTATCAGCATTTAATGTGTAGATAATCGTGAATATAAGAACGAACAAACGTAAAAATAAAGCTTTCCGGCTGATTTGAAGAAAAAATTGGGCCCACCGAGATTCGAACCTACCAAAAAATTACTTTCCGGTTTATATCCGGTGAACGGATATCAAATCAACTGATAAAATTTCTATATTGACGGCTTTCACTAGTTCCATGCGACCAGTGTCCCGTTTGGTACGATTGTAGGCGAACCAGATATCGAAGCCCGAAAAATTATTTTGGAGGCAACCAAGGAGTTCAGACCCAAACTTGGCCGGGCTGTTTTGGTGTCAACTCGAACCACCGGTCATTGAGCCGTCATTGAGCCGTCATTGAGCTTTTTTGTTGGCAGTTGATGCAAAAAAAACATTTCCGATATCAGGCTATGGTTTTTCCCGTAATCGTCATGACCAGGGTGGGGTTAACCTAAAAAAAAATTACCTAAGATGAACCAAGTTCGATGAATAAAATATTGCTGACGATATACTCGGTAAAAAATATCATTTCAGTTTTACAAAAACATATCAAAAATCCGGTAAAAATCTCGCAAAAAATATTGTAAAAATCTTGCAGGAATATTGAAAAACTTGCAAAAATATTGAAAAAACTTGCAAAAATATTGAAAAAACTTGCAAAAATATCGTAAAAATTGTCATTTTCGACAATGTTAATTATGATAAATATAATATTAATAATATAACTAAAATTGCGAAACTGGATTTATTTTACAAATTTTCTTCTCGGAAACACGCCAAGTTACGTTTAATTTCGTTACCTGGGCACCATCTTCTTTCACTGATTCTAAATATTCAACAGCGTTTGCAATTCGTTCTGGTGTTCTTGAAGCAATAACAACATTTCCGCCAAGTTTTGCTAGTCCTTCTGCAATTCCTAGACCTATTCCACTGCCACCTCCTGTCACTAGGACTGTTTTCCCACTGAATAATCCAGCACGAAATAATTTGTGAGCCATTCTAAAATCGAATCATTGAATATTAACCCTTGAACTTGAAAATATTGATATTAAGGGGGTAGCGGTCGTACTCTTTTTAGGGTACTTTGGGGTGTAAAATAGCAATACATTGCTAGGGAATAGTCAGAAAGCATAAACTAATTAAAAAAAAAATTCAAAAAAAAGTTCGAAATTTTCATTTTTTGAGAATTTTTCAGAGTAATTTTTTTTGGAAAATATTGAAACCAAATTTTCGACCAGAAAAACTCGAAATATCAAAAAGCTGTAAGCAGATTTTCTTCTCGGCATCACCCAAGCTTTAATTTGATGGTACTTTTGACTAAATCCGACGACTTTTATTTTCGAGTTTTCACTTCCGGTTTACTAAAATGNTCATCAAAATAACAAAAACATTTTTCTCCATATTTTCCCGAATTTATACTGCATTCTGAAATGTAACCTAGGAGGAGATAGATTTTAAATAGCGAAAACCTTGAAATTAGGCGGTTTTTCGCAGTTCTAGAAGAAACTACTGTGGTATTCGTCTAAGAGGACTCCCTCTAAGAGAACAAAACGACAAGAATTTGGCGATTTTCGAAAAGTAGGTCCGTCTAAGAGGACAAAACAGGGCGTTTAAGGGAGTACCCCACGGACGTTATATTTCAGCTCTCAGACATAATAGAAAGCTAATTTTACTTCATTTTAATTTAGTAATCGGTTTCATTACAAAAAAATTTCGATGTAAAAAAATTTCCTATTTTTTCTAAGCATAATTTTCTTTCTACTGGCTGTAACTTTTAAAGTTTAACCCCGTTGACGCTAATGTTGGTTGCATTATTTCACTCTTAATTTAATCTTGAGAATCAAAATAAAAAAATTAATTTTCGAAAATAAAAAATTTCAAATGGTTTCTTAGATCCTGAAAATCGACGTACACCACGAGGATTATATCTCGGGAACCATATGTGGTAGAGTATTAATTTTTGTTGCATTCAAAATATTGTTAACGGTTTGTTAACAAAAAGTTAAAAGATTCAAATTTTGACCGAAAAAAAACTCATAAATTTGCAAAATTTCAGTTTTTTCCAAATATTTGACTGAAACTCGTGATATCGGATCTTACTAATTTTTTTGCCATTTTAAATTTTTAA
>SCLH01000175.1:223595-251195 GCA_004367855.1 Oikopleura vanhoeffeni
AGATTGAAATGTAATGAGTGAAATAGATTATTTGAGCTTACAGGGGTGGATTTTTTAAGAATATATTTGCTGACTACGGCTTCGTCGCATTAGGAAATTCCATGCAACCATATATATACGTGCAACAGGGATTTCTGGAGTACAGCATATAGTCAAATGTTGATTTTTTCGCCATTCATCCTAAAATTTTTTGACCAAAATTTCTAGGGGTTAAATTCTGTAATATGACACCAGACATCATTTTGTCTGTTTTGTGATATGACCCTTACTAATATTCGATTAAAATCAACATCTGACTATATGCTGTACTGGAGAAACCCCTGTTTTAGTGAAAACACCGGTTATTACCGGTAAACCAGAAGTCCGGTTTCCAAAAAAACTTTTATGCAGGTATCAACTCTTTGGGCCTCCGACATTTTTGGAATTGGGTCTATCGGATGAGCCATCTCCGAGAACATTCGACGCAAATGACACGCTCTCGGTCATTGCATTAAGAAAAAAAACACGCCACGGTAAATTTGAGCCCTCTCTTTGAGCCCTCTAGTGGTCAGAAAATGACTCACCAAAACCGTTTTTTTATGACTATATTGAATTTTAAGCATGTTCAATTTTATTTTGTTGAATTACAAAAAACACAGCCGTACTCACAAAAAATTTACTACATTTTCCCAGAAAAATTATTTGAAAAAAACATGTTCAAAAATTTTAGGTCACTTTCAACAAAAATGCGTAGGCGGAAAAAAGTAAATCATCAAAATTTTATATCTGCGTGCCCGAGCGTGTGACGATGTTTGGCATAGTAATGTAAAATCATCCATAGATCACGACTGACATAGGGCTTAGCTTCGCACTATATGAAACCGGCAATTTAAATTTAAAATCGGTATTTTCACCGGTAAAAATACCGGCAAAAAATAAATGTTCATTTTTTTTCTTCACAAATTATACGCCTTAATTTTTTTCCCGTTTTTTTGCTTAACCTACGAATTCAAAGTTAGATTTTGGCCCGGTTTGCTCCCTAGTTATAATTATAGTGAGAATACAATCTTAAAAATTAATACTCATAATAATGTAGCGAAAAAGTAGATTTCTAAAAAAAATTTCCTTACATTTTCTTTGGAAAATCTGTCTTTTTTTTTGAAAAAAAAATTTTACCAGGGACGTGTTAGTTAGTTTAATTAATTATTTTTTTTAAAAGGCTTGCGGCTTAAGTATTGCGCAACACTTTGGCTGGCATTTTTAGCTCTATAGCGGCATTTCGATTTTTTTAAGAGATTTTGTTATTGTGAAATTGTTTTTTTAAGAATGGACAAAAACGATCAAAAAATTTCTGTCGGGTCTTAGACGGATACACAGTAAGTGGAAATTCAAAAATCCAGCTTCATCCAAATACTACAATTTCATTTAAGTGTTTCCGTGGTTCATGCCAGGTTTTGAGAGACTCGTATGCCGGAGCTCTAGGAGTGATAGATTTTTGTAAATTATGATATTAGGTTAGTTCTAGAGAATTCGCTGCATTCTGTTGGTCATCAGGGTCGGACACAAAATTATTCTGATTAATTATCTTTTTGTAGATGTTAAGCGGGTGGAGCAGTCGATATCTCAGCTTCACGTAATAATTTTACTTTTTTTTTTTGGAATACCACCTATGTTTGTTATGAGAATTGTTTCTGCCAGAGTTTTTTCACACATAAGTTTATTGAGATTTTTTCAAAGAAAGTTCGCGTTTTTTCGGGGCGTTTGAAATTAAAGGGTTAAATGCGGGGTGAAGAATAGATTTGGATTTCTCAGTAACTTTTTTTGATTGCCCTATTTTTGTAGACGAATTTGTTCACTGGAGTTATTCTTAACGTCCAGGATTATTTTGAATTTCTATGTTCAAAGTGAAAGTAGGTTTTAAGAAAATTCCATAGTTTTAAAAGAAGATTCAACAAATACAAGAGAATTCACAAGTACGTTCACGTGAATTTCTGTTGCGCGAAAAAATATTCGGAAAAGGGTACGCTCGGCCATTAATCCAGGGCTAGTCTTGCGGATGAATTTGATGGTACAATTGTGAAAAATTTTCTATAATACCAAGTATCGTCAGCGTTTTTTCTTTTCTTTTTTCCATATTTGCACTAACTTGCGTTCCGCCATTGAAACGATCAATTTTGGCAGAAGTACCGACGTCTTTTTCCGACGATGTAAACCAATCAAAAGACAGTGGAATTCAGATTTGATGCAAATTGGATAAAAAGAAAAGCAAAGCTGTGACATATCTGTATTTTCAGGAGGGAGTTATGTTTTGGCGTGAGGTGCCTCAAATAACTGCTGTTTTGACTCACTAAGGGCAAAATTTTAAAAAACAGGGACTACACTTGGAACATGCGCATTTCATATTTGGAATGTTGAAATTGCAAGAGAACCAAAGAAAAATTGAAGAAAATGATGAAGGAGTAGGCTTTTTAGTACTTTTAGGACGCCTGACTAAAAATTGCATTTTCTTGAGCGTTGGTTGAAGTTATCAAGGATTGGCTCTGATATGTACTTGAGCAACGTTTCTTAAGAGTTGTACTACGTATTTGGAAAAAAATTATTATTTCTGAAGCCAGGTTTCTCAGAAACTTCACATTCTTAAGGATAGATCTACCAAATGTCTGTTCTGAAAAGTTTCGACGCAGTTTAGTATACTGGTAAAGTGGAGTACAAAAGTACCATTTTGCGACCGCTACCCCCTTAAACTTGGAAATTTAAACCAAGATATTTTTCTGAAACCTATTTTTATCGATGACAATATGGTGATTTTGAAAGTGATGGTAAAGTTTTTTTTTTAATTTCAAAATTGAATTAAAAACGCAAAAATATTGTCTTTGTACTTCAAACATTTTAAAACAAGCAAAAAATTTCGATTTTTTTAAATCGTTTTTTTTAAAGCTCGAATTCCAGAATTTGTGATGTTAAAATTAAAAAAAAATCTTTGATAAAAAACTTTCGCCCATTTTTAATTGGAGTGAAGTGCTCGATAATTTTCTCGGAATTTTAGAACTAATTTTTTCTCTTTTTTTAGAGCTTCCAAATGGCCGATTAATGGTTCGGATCTGACACATACGATTTTCTTTAGTTTTTGGCCATAATATAACTTTTCAAGCTTGGTGCCACTGCTCAGCCGGTTTTTCAATTTTCGTTTTTTACCGGTAAATATCGCTTTTACAAAAAAAACATTTCCTTTAAATTTTGACATCACAATTATGAAATGCAAGCATTCAAAGTAGATCATTTTAGAAAAAATATTATTTTGCGTTTTTATGCAATTTCGAAAAAAATCTATACCTTCACTTTCAAAATCACCATATTTCATTTATCTCGACTATAAAATTAAGTATCAAAAATAACCCTGATTTATATAAGAAAATGTTGAATTTTTACATGTTTATGATTTAGTGTAAATGGTGGCAGTGCAAATATTATGTAAAATTTTAACTTTCTAAATTTTCCTAAGTTTATAATGATCAGCTTCAAAAATTACGGCTCCTTCTTGTTGCTTAATTTTTAACAATTGTCGGAGACTGTCACTTTCGATCTTTAATGCAGGATTATGGGCACCGAGCATTTTTAGCATATTTTCAAATCTCTCGAATTTGCAGGATTGAAGATTTGATAACATTCCGCGGATATAATTCCAAACACTCTGAAATACAATATAAAAACTTTTTCAAAACCACAGAAAATAAATTATCTGATTGGTATCTTAATATTGATCTTGAAAAAAAGGGTCAATAGCAGAATTCTTTTTTTAAGATTCCAAATGGTCGATGCAGTGACACGTAGCTCGAAAAGTTAAATTATGGCCCATTTAAAAAAGTTCGTATGAATCAGTTTCGAACTCATCGGCCAGAACTTTGGAGGCTTTCAAAAAACCATACCAGAGCTCAGTTAAAAAGCATCACTTTTTCTTGATTCAGATTAAAACAAAAATCAATGCTTTCGGGAGGAAAATTTGACGCAATTAGAGTCAAATTACATAATAACTCATGTAGGGTCAATTTACATTTATAATGGAAAATAATTTTTTTGCTGAATCAAAATCGATTTCGAATGACCCACTTATTTTTGACTGAAGATTTAAAGATTGGATTTTTTTTATTTTAAAATGGCCCATAAACTTTAGTGGTTATTTTTAAGGTTATTTTTTTTAGGTCGGCCCACCCTTCTCATGACGATTACGGGAAAACTATAGGCGATATCGAGAAAAGTTTTTTTGCATTCAACTGCCAACTAAAAAAGCTTATGCCAAATTATTTTTATTTATTTTTGCTTTACCGGTTAACCGGTAATTCTCGGTTTGAACCGGTTATTTGCGATTTCTCCTAACTAATACAATTCATTATTACACACAAAACATGTTATATCGTTTAAATTTTATAGAGAATTCTTTGCCAACAAAAATTTCGATATTTGGCATACAACAACTTCCGGTTTTAAGAATAAATAATGACTCATCATCGAAGAATTAAATTTTGTCATTATGAAAAATATCAAGAAAACTCAATTTTTGGAATTTTATTGTTCAGCCATTGGTCTTAAAATTTCTTCTGGTTTTATTTCATACCCATATTGGGTCATTTTCGGTCATTTGAAAATCTCAAATTAAAAAAAAAAATTCCGAAAAAATTTTTGTAAATTAAAAAAAAATTTGGCCCAAGTTTTTTTAGTTTCCAGTTGAATGCGAAAAATCGTTTTGTGATATCTCATACGGTTCGTCTGTGGTAGCACAGTCAAATCTGTTGCGTCTTAAAAAAATCTACCTTAAGGTAGGAACGGCAAAAATCGACCAGCTCAGATTGTATTTATTTTCGGAGCACTTTAAGTTTCTGTGCTGGAATTAACCCAGAAAAAATTATGGAAAAGAAATTTCGCAATAAGAAAATTCCATTTTTTGTTAACTTATTTTTGTGTTAAAGATCGAATTTGTAAATATGGCAAAATTTAACAAAAATGTGGGGGTACCGTACAACGGCCGATTATGTACAACGGCCTGTTGTACAACGGCCATTGTACAACATAATCGGCCGTTGTACGGTACCCCCAAAAATGTCACCTTATATTTAGCGTCCAATTCCGCTTGAGCTCGTTCCTGTTCGAGTTGTTCGGCTGATTCTGCGTTGGCATCTTTTCCACCCGAAATAATTTCTTCATTATCTCCAATGCATCTGAAATGTTTTTCATCTTCTTGGATCAGAATTCCCTTAGAAACCCAAAATGTTATTCTTTTCGAAATAGTGTTTTCGTCCAATAATGTCTTTTCGGCTATTTCCGTGAGATTAAGTCGGTCACAATTTTCAAATAAAGCAATTATAGAGGCTGATAAGGGATCAGATATTGTAATTCAGCGACAAAGTAAAACTCATGAAAGAAAAAAATTAGGCGCAATAATTATAAGAGCAATAATAATTGATAATTATAAAATGCTCAAATAGAAGCGCGTGTTGAAAAATGCGGGAAATTTGATNTACAGCTAAATTTAGTTTTCATATGTTTAGTAGGTCTGTAAATTCTTAATAACTTGATGATTTTTCAAGAAATATCGGCAAAATTTTTAGGAATTGTGCCAAAATCACTGACTCTGAAAGCTATTGGCTCTGATTTTTTAATTATTCCTTGTAATATATTCCTTCTAATAATTTATGATATTCAATAAGTTAGTTATAATATAATATGGAATTTTTCCGGATCGTGAATCACAATTCGTGATGGTCTTCAGTTCTGACTCTATGAAATTTGAGGAACGTTGCTTCTTTGTTTCACAAATACTAAAACAAAACAAGAAGCGAAATTCTCCAAATTTGATAGAGTCAGAGAATTATGATCAGCACAAATTTCATATACATTTATATGAAATCACTCACTGTATATGACATAAGTCAGAGTTAATAATGCATATCATACGGGGCCTCATGGGCATTTTTGCCAGTTTTTGTAGCCAGCATTTTTATATGATTCGGCCCATAAAAATGCCCAGGAGGCTCCGTAATCTGTATAGTAAAGAAGAGGATTCACGTGGTTAACAGTTTTGCCACGTGACTTCTCTTTTTTGGTCTGTTCAAACCCTCTCAAAGTGAGAACTCAACCTTTATACTATTTTGATTCCTGGCTTGAACTGGTGTTACTTCAAGATCGTGAACTTGTTCTCCAATTTCTATTTGCAGTGTAACCATCCCAACTTGTTTTTTGATATTCAGCGACCTACTCGGCCGAAATGTCGAAAACTTCTTCTTCATTTCCTCAATTTCTGCCTCAATTTTATCAGGCAGTTTAACTGAAGATTCTTTTTCTTCAGCTGGGTGCACAAGGGATGGCCAAAATTGGTCGGAATAAACTGCAAAAATATTTATATTTCCGATTTTTTTTAAGTGTAAAGTTAACGTTACGGTAAAGTTACGTTGTATTTTTAAATGTCTATATTTTGGTATGAAAAATGCGTAGGCGCATATTGCTATTTTCCAGCGTCTCGCTATTCATAGCGAAAAGGTATTTTAAAAAAAAGTTTTGTAGTAGTCAGTTTATTTTTCTCAAAATAAAATTTCCGATTTTTTAAATTGATAAAACCCAATTAATACAATAAAACGATGAAAAAATTCGAGTAATACTCTTCACATTTTTATGGTGTTTGAAAATTTGCTGGTTCGGCCCTATAGACACTTATTTTTTTCAAAATTTACAAAATAAATCACTTTTGACAGAATTAAGGTCCTTTTGGCCTATGATTGTCTATAACTTATAGACTATTACTTATAGTCTATAAGTTATAGACCATGTTCTTATAGACAAACTCGGAAGGAGAGAACGTTAATCAGCCTAAAAATTATCCGCCTAATTTTCAAAAATTGGTACTCCAAATTTATATGGTTAATTGTTCTGGGAACTAATTTTTTTTTAATAATTCGACAGAAAAGGTATTAATTTACTTCGTGCACTTCAGAAAACTCTATAGTTATAGAAAGTTGAATAAAAAATTGATTTTTTTTTAAAATTAGGCGGATTATTTTAAGGCGGGTTAACATTCCCTCCTCGACAGTACTTATTTTTACCTAATATGTTAACACCATCAATTGGTTTAGTCCAGTGTTCTTCCATTTTGTTTGATTCTTGACAATCTTTTATCATAACTTGCGCCTGTCCCAAGGCATCATCCCCTAATCTATTCCTCAGTTGTTCCAAAGTTCTCATTAATTCATCCGTCACAATATTTGGTTCATTTTTCTGCTTAAAATTTTCGACTAGTCTATGAGACAATAACCGCTGGTACGTTTCGGTGAATTGGTCTGGATTTCCAAAAATTTCAACTAGCTGGTCGGTTAAGTTGATTTTTCGACCATCAAGTCTCATTTGGGTAAGTTGCGCTTCTCGAGGTGGTGGATACCTATCATGTTATTATTTATTACGATTATAAATATTGAATATATTTAAAAAGACACCAACGCACCTATTTCATCTTTATGGGTATCCAAAACAAAAATTAAATTTTAGATGTATCGGGAAGTTTTTTTTTAATGTTTGATAAAATTCCTAAATAATTACCATTCGCCGGTTGTTTCCGGTTCGACCTCATCTTCGAAACCGGAAATGACCTGCCTCACGATAACTTCGGCTGAATCAGGTCGATGGCGAACATATTTTCGAATTGGAGCACATAAAATTTCAACAATGCTTCCAGATGGGTCTATTTAAGGGTGTACGTACAGGGCCCTGCAGGGTGCATCAACATAAAAATTAAATTTCTAAATTCGAAAGAAGAGCGGACGAAAACCATAAAAACTAGCTCAATTTTGTATTATAGAGGCTTGTGAGCTCAAGTCGGCTAAGATTTTGGACGACAAAAAGAAAGAAAATGATTGGATTTGAAAAGTTTTTTTAGTTTTCGAAAAGGGAAAAAAGTTTGTTTCTATTGAGTACACTTTTAAACAGTTTACCTTTTCTTAACTTTGAATCAAAAATATTTTAATTATTTTATTTGCAAAATTACCAGTAGGTCTGAAGTTCACAGTTGTGAACATAATTCCTCGAAAAAATTGTTTTTCAAATATTTATCGCCATTTCATCGAAAATCATTATTTTCAAACACAAATTTATCGGTTTTCGAATTAAAATTTGCTATTTGAAACTGACGTTTATGGGAAGTACACGATAATTTACTCCTTTGTCATAGGACCTTTGATTCATAACTTATAAATTATAAGTGAACCCTATCCTAGCTGATTTAATGCTTGCGTTGCAAGAGAATAAAATGTTATGATAAGCTCGGTGTGAGCACCTGGATGTAGCAACCGAGTTTTGACAGTTTTTAGTAAGTTCAGGACAATTTCTATTCTTTCATCAGCTAAAAAAAGGATAAAAACCTGAAAATAATTTTTTTGTGATTTTACCATTCATTGTTTCCATGCAATCTTTCAATTCTTTTATTGCTGCTAATGAATCTGGGTAATCGTTGATAATCGCAAATAATTCATGCGATCGGCATTTGGCATACGTTTCTTTTACTTCGATGACAACTTTTTCTTTTCTTATAAAACTGTTTGCATCCAATAATTCGATGAAGTCGTCTAAAGTGTCTACCCAGGCAATTAATTCTTCGAGGACAGGGTTCTCGTATATAGCCGTTGTACTGAATAATTTTTAATGAGTGTCAAATTTCATAATATGACACCAGTAGGGATAAATTTACTTAAAATGCTAATTTGGTTGAAATTTCAAGGGAAGCGCCCTGTGGTCGAATTATTATCATCTTTGATAATGTAAGTATAATTTTCTCCATTTCAATTGAATAAAAAATTTGTTACGAAAATTCTGGGTTTTTATGCCATTTTATAAAAACCGTTGTTCAATGCTAAAAAGCCCTCGACAATAAAATTCCTAACTTACATCTTTCTGTTTCAATCCAAAAAAGGAACAAGATACTTTAGGTTTTCGGGAACTTTTACATCTATCATGGGGCCCGCTGGTCTATATTTTCAGATTTTGACTTTTCAAGGTTAACTGGGCATCTTTTGATATATATGGATAATCCTTTGATTACGGTTTCAGCTATAACGTCAGTATTCCTCTAACTTTGACGAAAAAGTAATACTCTGATCCTCTTGATATTTTGAGGTATGACGATTTGAAATAAGGAATTTCAAAAATAAAAACGTTTAAATGGTTAAGCTATCTTTAGAGAATTTTTCTGGTCATTTTAAAGCCGAGTGATTTTTTGTTCTCAAGGAATTTTTTCAAAAAAAATCGATTTTTCGGTCAATTTTCGTGATTTTAGCAGGTAGTCCCAACGGCCGGTTTTGGAGAAAGCCGTATAAGTGGCTAGAAGGCGGATCTTTTGGCCATGAAAATAAGCAGTTTTCGGTTAGGCCGTTTTTTATTGAGGTCGGCGACGCAATATTGACCTGCTAATGAGCCAGATCAATTTCAAGTTGTCAATCTCAAGTTTCATCGTATCAAGGTCGCTAGTAGAGCAAAAACTATAGAGAAAACAGTTTTGTGCTCCTCTAAGCGAACTTTCAGTACATTATTGACCGCATAGTGCTAATGACGTTCATACATGAAAGTCGACCCTTCGCATCTTTGTGGGTACTTCAAGTCAAAGGAGGAACTCGAGATTGACCTTGAACTTTACCGGTCATAGAGGTCAAATATGGTCGCCGACCCTCGATCAAAAAACAGCTAACGCAAAAAACGCTTAATTTTCACTGGCCAAAAATCAGCCTTCTACCACTTCATACGGCTTCTCCAGAACCGGGTTGGGGACTACCTGTAAATCACGAAAAATCAATTTTTTTGAAAATTTTTTGAAGAACAAAAAAAATACTTAGTCTTAAAATGACCCAGAAAAAAATTCTCTAAAAGATAGGTTAAACACATTAAAACCGATTTTATTTTGAAATTCCTTATTTCAAATCGTGTAAATAGAACAGCTAAGTGTTTTTTTTTAGATTGGACTGCAGGATTTTGAAACAAACGGTGACGGCAACCTGCATTTTTTTTCGAGCTACGTAATTTAAGCAATATCTATTAAGCAGTATATCTACCTTTCGGAATTTTGTTTTTTTGAAATTAGGATTATTTGTGGATTTGAGTATGAAATGAGAAATACTGGAGACTGACAATAGCGATGAAAAAATCTTCCAGCATGATGATTGGCTTAAGCAATCGCCTACGCAAAAGATGTAGTAAACTGCAAAATAATTGATGTTCTAGTTTAATAAAATAATCATAATTTTTTATTTTTTTAAAAATAAGAAATGAAGAGAAAGAGTCTAATTTAATATAATTATCTATTTTGAAGCTCACTTGGATTAAACTATGGCCTGTAAACTTGGTTTTTGTTATCGCAAATTAATCTTAACCACTTAAAATCTTAAAAATAATAAAGGAATAATCCGAATATTAAAAAACAAATTTCGGTAACACCTCCATTTATCTTTTAATATACTAAGCCCAAAATACAATATACAGGTTGCCATCACCGTTTGTTCAAAATCCTGTAGTCCAATCTAAAAAAAAACACCCTAATTAATTTTTAACTAAGTACCCTATCTGAGGCTCGATTACTTAGTTTCGCATAAAATAATTTTCGCAAAAAATGCACTACTTTTAAATTGTAATCCGTATATTGCAAACCTGATATCGCGCTACTAAAATTCAACTTCGAATTCGCTGTTCATTCTCACACTGATAATGGCTGTTTAGCCGAAACGTCGAATAAAAACAATCTTTGATTGAAAATATATAATAAATTAATTTTTAGGTCATTGTTCATTTTTTCAAACATCAGTCTAGATGACCAAAATCAAATTATGACGCCATACCTTTAACCGTATCCAAAGCATTGTCTTCGATTTATTCAATTTTCGGTAAAATTTTTCTATAATGTTATTCTTACCATTTTTCAACTCTCTGCTGTATTTCGAGGGTTATAACTTTTCTTAGATATACTTTGAAAATAATGCCAAGTCCAAATTTTTCGAATGTATTTTTTGTTTGTTTAAAGGTTTCAAGTAAGGAATGTAAATCAGTTTTTTTGATAAATTCTATTTTTCCAGTGATTGTTGATATTTGACAAAAATCTGATGGCGCAGTTTTTGAGGTTTCCAAATAAGCTTGAAAAACAAAACTAAAATTTATATTAGGGATAGAAAATTTACTAAAATTTATTAAGAAAACTTACTATAAATATTGTGTGACTTTTCGTTCGACATCCTTATGAAATATTGAATAATTTAAACTTGATAAAAACGAATTCTTGATAGCTTCCATCAGGGTTCTTAATCGGAATAAATTTTCCATCACGAGTTTTATTTGTTTCAATTTCGATCATGAACTTATTTTTTAATCTCGATGATAAACTTATTTTATTTTCCGATCCCGATCTTATTTTTTTTAATCTCGACCTGATTTTTAAAATTCGATCCTCACTCGAGATACCGATTTAGAACCCTGGCTTCCATCACAATATTTTGCAATCGTTTGTCTATATTTTCACATCGTAAAGTTTCATTCAATATGCTTTCCACAAAAGTTTCAAGATATAACGAACAATTGGGAACATCGGTCAGCTGGAAATCTCCTGCGAAAAATTCGCAAAATTTCTTAAATGAAAATTAAAAAATTAATACAGGCCCGAATGGTCTGACGATTATCGCAAAAAACCACCTTGTGACGGATATTGCAAATTTAAATTGAGAAAAAATGTCCCTTTTTATTATTTACCGCGTGAATTTAAAGTGTCGCCGAGACCCAAAGTGATTCGTTTCAATAAATTCGATATAATTCCTTTTTTAGAAATATTACACTTTATCTTACAAATTGAAAAATATAGCGAATTTCTATCAGGATCCAATGATGCTATTCTTCAAAAAATTGGATGAATATTTATATTTTAGCCTAGTGTCATTTTAACAGGTCCCCTTTGGTCTCGACACAACTTGAAACTCAGGCCGTAGGTGCAAGTTAGCCAGAAAAAATTTGGCTACCACATCAGTCAAAAATTGAGTAAAAAATCCACATTTTGAATTGTTTCCTTATTTCTTATTGATTAAGAGAAATCGGCCTTAGAATGGCAAAATCGAGCTTTAACTTGGTCTGACCTTATTAAGATTACAGGACTTTTTACTCATTCAATTATCAATAAGTGCGTACATAGATAAGATTTATGTTTAAGATTCGACTATTTTTGAAGTATTCGAGAAATCGCCTGACTTCGATATTTTTCAGGATTCCGCGATAAAAATTTTTACGCCATATTTTTAAACACTTGGAGACGATTGATTGAAAAACAAACAAATTTAGAATCACAAGATGTAAAACGCCCAAAAAGCTAAAGTTTCCTATCTCTTCGACCATTATTGTATTTCTTAAGAAATAACCAAAATTTTCGAAATGTGAAACCAATATTATTTTCTGAATTGTTGATTTATGTGTTAACCATGATTTTGAAGAAAAATTTTCTGAAAGATGGTATTCCTTTATACAGGGTTGGATTTGTCTATACAGGGGAGTGCGGCGTATAGTTAGAAAGTTCGTTGCCCAAAACCCCGGACATACGCGAATCCGGACGATAACGCCGTACTTCTAACTAACGCGTACTTCGGGAAAGTGTTTCTCCGATTGGCAATTTGTCAAAATCTAGAGTCTAAAAATTGGCGTTAAACATATGGTCAAAGAAAGAATTTTGTGATATAGGAATCTTACATATATTCTAACTAGAATTTAGTGTATGTAATAATTATTAGTCACTCAATAAATGAATAAAATAAATAAATAAAACAAAACTGAAATTCAAAGGAAATTCAAGAAAAAAAAATAAACCACTGTGACGGTCAATTTAAAAGTACTAAGTAGTTATACAGATGTAATGAGTTAAGGGTTTCAGAAGAGAATTCTGGTTATTAAAAATTAATTTTTCGTCAAATCTCTAGATGTACACATGATATGTATTGACATTAAACATCGTTTAAACTGTTGAAAATCCGACACTTCATGGTCAATCTAACATGTTTTTTAAAAATTATTTTTCATTGTCGCCCCGACAGGAGAAATCTTGTCTGAAAATCTGACAAAAAGCCTAATTATGCTAGGAACGTTTGAAAAAAAAGCCCTATCTTTTCCTATAACTAACGCGCACGCCAGAACGAATAAAATTTTTCAAAGCGTATTACGGAGCTTCGTAGGTTTATATCTCGGTTCCCATACTATACGGATAACTAACGCCGTGCACCCCCCTGTAAAACATTCGGCGATATGGGAACAGAAATAAATGTTTTATTTAAAAATGAAATACGCGTGGGCGTTCGAAATGACGTCATAATTTGAAAAGTTAATCAATTTTATAAGGAGTGTTACAGTAGGTTCAAATGATGTAAAGTACCAAAATGTGCAGAATTATGTACTCTACCAAACGCAGTCAAATTAAAATTAAAAAAGTAGATTTGGGAAATTTTTAAATATGACGCAATCAAAGTAATTTGTAATAAAAACCGCAAAGGCCCACGCAATTTCGGCCATATTGGCTCATTCGGCGATATGGGCACTTACGAGAATTTAGCTAAAAATCGAGAAATAGCGTAGGTTTTTTTCGGCGATATGCGGCCTCCCCTGTACCTTGTATTTATCACGGCCTAACCTGTTTTGATATAATTTTGGAATAAGATTTCTCTATCTCCGACAATAATTTTTCTAGTTTTGAATTTATATTTTCCTCTGAACATTCAGTGGTTAAATTCTTCCAAGCCAGATTATAATCTACGAGGTTGACTGTTGGCTGGCTTGGTCGGACCAATCCAATTATAACTTTCCAATCTTCCCTTCCCATATTTATAAGGGAGTCTTAGCGCCAAAATTTGATAAGAAAAGTTTTCGTCGGGATAAATTTTACTTGTCGTTGAAATTGACTCTAAAAAATGTTTATTCTATTTGGATTATTTGTTCTCTTTTATAAAATTATTATTTACTATGAATCGTATTACAGCTAGGGCAGGGTGTTTATATTCCAAAGAAAATTCAAAAACGAATAAAAACATTAAAAGAATTTAAAAAATGACTAATTTTATTGTTATTGGTAATACAGATTTTGGATTCCAGACTGACAAAACTTAGGAATAAAAATAAGTTAAACGGTTTAACTTATTTTTATTCCTAAGTTAACTTAAACCATCGTGCCGATTTTAATATTTCAAAATCAAAATTTTTATTAGCCTTGTATCTAGTAACTAGATTCTAGTTATTAACTAGTTTATTTCTCGCTGAGCTTTTCAAACTGATTTTTTCATACTAGTAGAAGATTTATAGAGATATTCTTGCCGTCAATTTGCGATTTTTCAAAAAAAAATTATGATCTAAAGATCAATTTAATTTTTAAAACAATATAAAATCGCAAAATGTTTCCAGGTGGAAAGTTTGGCTAAAATGATTCTCTATAAGATAGCCGAGTGAAAAAACTAGCCGAAAAAAAAATTGAAATTTTTTATTTGACAATTATTTTTTTCGCACACTTGTAATTTTTTATGTACAAAATTAAGATCAATGAATTATTCGGTCTTGAAACTTCGCAGAAATATATTTTTGCTTGTTTAAAAAAATTGTCATCGAAAAATCATGCATATTTCAATTAGGTATTTTAACGCAGTTCACCATAATTTAAAAAAAAAATAAAAGTTTGGAACGCTTCACGATTTTGCGTGTCATCCTTGCGCAGGGGCCATGCTAATCTTCTCTGTATCGTTCCAATTTTAGTATATGTAGGGCCGAAGCCACTACGAAGAACAACGTTTATTTGGTCGTTTATATATAAAACTCCGAGAACACATTTTGAAACAAAGATTTATGGTTTTCTTTTTTTTCATCGATTGTATCTAAAATTGCGCTTTTCCTTTTGAGATCCGCACGATGACGCTATAATTGTGGTGACTGGAGGAATTTTTATTGATGGAAGAAATTCAATTGATGGAAAAATAGTTTTTGCGAATTTTAATCACAAAATAATGAAATTTTCCGACCGGTAATGGCCGTTTTCGGCTCAGTAAAGAAAGGTTAAATTTTTGCACAGTGTCGTGCCCAAAATGCGTTTTTCTATTATTGGGAAACTTGTATCATTGGTACATAAATTCTTAATACATCTCCAATATTTCGAAATTTAGATAAAATGAAGAAATGATAAAATGAAGAATAAAAGTACCGATGAAATTAAAAAAAAAACATTTTCAATAATTATTTTCGAGCATTTTACACCAATTTTTTAAATATTGGAGATATAAAATGATAGAAAAAGGCATTTTGACCCAAAAATTTTGAGGACGCCTCGACTTCGAAAAAATTTGTTTTCGTAATATCAACGACAATTGACACCTAACTCTGAAAGATTTTTTGACATGAAAATTAATGAAATTTATTCCAAAATGGCAACTTTGATATATTTTTTGACGATTTTATACTCAAGGGTTCTTTATTTTAGTTGTTTCAAATTCAATTTTTAAAACCAGACAGAAACCGATTTTGTGAGGTGCATGGTTCAACAATACTGAGCAGAGTTTTATATTTTAACTTTCAAGTTGCCTGGGTTACTAGCGCATAACTTATGCATTGGTTCTCAGAAAAAAACCTTCCAAATCGGTTCTGTCAAAAGGAAAATGCAGAAAATTCAGAGAAATTAAAAATTACTGATAGAAAAGTAACTTTTAGAGCTTGATGTCGACAAGTTTTTCAGGTTTTTTTAATTAATAAATTTGACTTTTTTAATAATTTTTGTACCAAGTTTGAATTTTCACTTGAGAAATAAGCTCACTAAAAAGTCCAAATATATATTTTTTATTTGAAAATATAGTTTTGTTAGACGTTTAAGCTTAAAAGATATTTTCAGTGTGATGAGAAATTTTTTTAAAAGGGATCGAATCATTCAAAAAAAATTAGATGTAAAGTCATTCAACTTGAAAAGTGAAAATCTTATTTTTCGGAAGCTGGATGATTGATCATAATTTCGCACATTCATTTACCAGTCACCGTTTGTTCAAAAAGGATGAATAAGTGCAAAAAATCTGGATATTCAGGAAGTCTTGCAGAATTATAATGAATCTAGCTTAACTTCCAGCTTATAACCCAAAATTATAACACTTTCATTTTTCACAGTAAAATAACCCTTGTTCATTGAATTGTTCAAATCTTTTAATGCTTGGTTCGATCTAAAAATCTAAAAGTCAGTTTTTTTGCGCGCACCACCACCAACTTGAAAAAGCCCTCCTACGCCCAACCTTGCTGGAGGGTTCTATCGTAGGGCTCTACTACACCCTTAGTTTTGGACACTCGAAAAAATCTCTCTATTTAGGGATCAATCAACCAGAAAATAGAATTTTTGCGAAATCGAACTTTTTCGCGTTCTAGTCATTCAGTTAAAACGAACGTCGGAAAGCAGTAGAACAGGTTTGAGATTAAGATTTTTTGGTTTTGAGTTTTTTAAAAGAGTTTATGCCGTATCTTTCATTCAAGAAATCGATTTATTAAAGTTTTAAGGGAATTAAACTGGGATCACGCAGAGACACCCCTATGATATCAAGATATTTCTATAAAAGAACAATAATAGAAGTTAAAATAATAAATAAATAAAAAAATTGAATAAGAGTTATTTATCTTGTCAGGTCCTTATATTGCAGTGGTCAAAGAGAAACTATAGTTTTATATATATAAGAATCCAACAGTCGTCAATCAACGTATGTTCTATTTTCATAATAAATATACAAACGTTCCACGAGCCTTCTTATGAGCATGATTTAACATAAATTAATAAGGCATTTTTTACCGAAAAAATATATTATCTGTTAATTTTAGCGGTTTCAACGCGATTTTCCGAAATTTGTGTGTTATGAGAATTTATTTTTATCGAGAATTTCTTTAGCAGGTTTATGATAAAACGTTTTTCGGTTTTTATAAGAATTTTCAGAAGCCATGAAAAATTTCTGTAAAATAATTTTATTCATGAAATGTATTTTATTTTGAGCGGTTATGTTTCTTATTTTGACTGTTTTTGGGACCATTCGTCGGGGTTTCAGCAGATAAAATTGCTACATTTTTTCCCTTTCGAATATGTTTAAATTTTGTTCTACGTTCTTTGTTTTAGATGGCTGATTTTATTTTCATCTTAAAAAAGCTCATTTTGACAATTTTCATCAGGGCGGTCCCTAAGTTTGTTTTAATTCTTAAAATTGAAACTTTTACTTAAAATAGGATTAAAAATAATAAAAATCTCAGTTTCTAATAATTTCAAACCCGGTCAAAGATTTCGTTTAAAAAATAAAGAAATATTTACTTTTATCTTATCATATCAATTTCACGCTTTTGGCACTCAACTTAGACGAATTAAAATATCCATTTTTAAGATTTGAAATGGCAAATGGTTCACTACAGGTGGTAGGATTATTCACATCGATTTTATGTTTTGCGCTGATGTTATGCGTTTGTATTTTGCCGTATTGGCGTCGAAATGATTTAGAAGGAGAAGTTCTAGAATCTATTCGAAGAAGTTCGGGTTTATGGACCAAATGTACATTTTTGGCAACTGGAAATTGGAATTGTGACGCCTACGACAGATTTTTCATTGGCCTCCCGGCGGCCCTGCAGGTAACAATTAGCCAAATTATCATAAATTATAAATTATTTAAATTAACAAAAGATAAAAAACGCTAAGAAAGATGTAATCTCGCTTTTTAAGTTTTATAGTATAATTTTTTAAATACTAACCGCAATAAAAATCACTAGCATTATTCTTAGAGGAGTTTGAAGCTTTGGTCTCGAATACGTATAACGTCATTTTCGATTTTCAATCCAAAAACTTATAAATCAAAAAGCTTCCCTTAAAACCACTTTATCTCAAAAAAAATTCACTATTCTGTATTTAAGGCGGCGCGCGCTTTGACGATTATCGGAATTCTTTTTAATATTATTGGAACTCTATCGGCTGTGGTTGGCTTGGATTGCACAACTATAGCGGCTGATCAACCCTCAAGCAAATATCGATGTGTAAGTAGAATTTTTGAAAACTTTTTTTCTCTGTATTATTCGGTTGAGTGAGCGCTAATTACTTCCTGTGAGAATTCAACCGATTCTTTTCTAATTGGACGATAAACAGAAGATAAACTGGACAGGTCAAAGCACACTGAGTTTATGTCAGTGAGATATAATGATACTATGGTATTATTTGACGCACATTTTTGAAGTTGAATTATTACGATGATTTTCATAAAGACATTTTTTTTCCGAAGTTCCATCTTAAAATTTGCATAGGAAATTAATCAAGTTACATTCTGTTTCGTACATTTTCTTAAAACACGTCAAACACTCATTATGAAAATACCTCATTTTTCCATTATAAGACATTTTAACATTCTCATTTCAACATTTTCATGCACACATTTCAATTTTGACCTTTTCATTTAAATAATTCGATAAAGACATGTTACATTTTACATGTATATATCTCAATTATTAATTTTTAACATTTCAACTTATACATTTGTATTTAATCATTTCAATTAAAACCCTGTCATTTGGAAACTTTGATTTATAAATTTCAATTTGAACATTTCCATTTCGACATATTCATTTTGAAAGATTTCAAATTTGAAAACATTTCAATTTGAAAATTTTAATGCAGACATTTAAGTCGAAATATTTCTATTTCAACATTTTAATCTAAACAGTGTCCTTTGAACATTTAAAATGAGACATTTAAATTTTAAAATTTCAATTTAATCATGAAACATTTGAAACTATAAATTTGTATTCAAACGTCTTAATTTGGACATTTGTATTGAAACATTTCAATTAACCCTCTCACACCCAGAGCCATTTTGAAAAACACCAGTAGATGAGAGATCAGAAATCGCAGGTAAATTCTGAGAAATTTACTTTTTAGATTTTTTTTTCTGAATCTGCTCAATTTTCAATTTTTGATCTGACGTCTTTGAGTAAATTTTTATTTCTATACAAGTGATTTTGATAAATTGCGTAGGTTAGGTTTAATTTTCGGAAAACACCTGTTAATTGAAGACCGACAATTGCAGGTTATTTCTGAAAAATTCATGATTTAGACAATTTAATTCTGAATCATCTCAATTATTAATTTTTGTTCTGACGTCTCTCACTTTCTCACAATGACACATGTGTAGGTTGAAGGTCACTTTGTAAATGTCACTATTCTACGTGGTTAATAAAGTCAACATATAAATTAAATAATATAAAAATTTAAGTCTTTCCTTAATCTCAAGAACTAAAAAACAGTTAAGTTGCAAGCACTTTTACTTTTCCCGTACTAAGCTCCCAACGTAGCGTCTCCGAATGGCGTTTTGGGTGTGAGAGGATTAAGACATTTTTATGTTAACATTCTAATTGAGAAATCTTAATTTAGATGTTTTAATTTGAAAGTTCCGATAAAAAAAATTTAAATTTAAACGTAACAATTGAGCATTTTTATTCAAACATTCAACTGGACAATTTCATTAGAAATTACAGCAGGGTACGGCGTATAGGTGAAAGTTTTTGTGCTCAAAATCTTCACCTATACCGTATACGCGTACTTTTACCTATACGCGGGACGTCTGAGAAGATACGCTCTGATTGGTTAATAAAAAACAAGATCTAGAATTAATAATTTAGTTAAAGGGTAGTCAGACTAAGAATTTCGGCTGATTTTTTGCTCAAAAAACTTTTCTAAAAACTGGCTGATCTCACATTTATATTTGATGTCTAGTTTCGAAAAAATAATATCCGCAAAATTCTTTATAATGTATTCGGAAGAAACATTCTGTGACATTTTTTGCCCTTTTAGAAGGTTTTAGGTAGGCTTAAGATATCGGCTCTATGATTCCAAGGGTTAAGCTAAATGTGAACAACATTCAAAGAAATAAAAAGTTATCGTGAAAAAATGACCTTTGAAATAATTGATGGGAAATTATTTGAACAGAAACTGTGTGCAGATTTTTAAGACAAATCAACTGTACTAGATTAATAAAATTAAAAGCTAAAACTAAAAATTAATTAAATAGTTTTTTTTATTTATAAAAATAATCAAATATGCCTATCTTTTGGCTTTTCGAAAAACGCCTTCTTTTTGCCCGAGAAGTTTGAAAAAAAAACCCTATCTTTTGCCTTTCACCTATACGCGTACGTCAGGGAGAAAAAGTTTTTATTTTCAGATGCGTGGGCGATTGCAGAGGCTTACGTAGGTTTTTGCGTGGGTTTCACCTATACGCGTTCACCTATACGCCGCACCCTGCTGTAATCTGTGTCACATATCGCACAGCGATTTTCGATTCAAGAAATATTATTTCTATATTAGATTAAATCTAAACCTTTAATGTTAACATTTGCATTCAAACATTTAATTTTTATGATTTTGAATTGAATATTGAAGTTTTACATTTCCTTAAGGGGGTGGAGGGGGGGACCTTTTTCGCATGTTTTGACTTTGAGGAAGATTGTGGAGAATTAAAACAAGATGGAGTCAAATTAAAAAAAAATATATTGATCTTCAAACAATTTGAAGTCAAATTGAGAAAAGAAATTTTTTTATCGGACATAATAATTTAAGAGCTAGAGAGCAATAATTTTCAAAACGCAATATCTATCTCCTCTCTGTTTTTTCATTGGTTAATAGTGATAATAAAGGTATGCGAATGATTTTTTGATTTATAAAAAACGCCCCCTCCAAATTTTTGAAATTACCCTAGAATGCTCTCGAGCGCCAATTTACCGCTTTTTTCAGCCATTTTTCAAAATCTATCTCCTCTCTCAATTTTAAAATTTAGAAATATTTTATTTCAGGATCATTATAACGCATCGCACTTTCGAAACTTTTTCCCCTCCAGATTTTGCAATTTCGCACTGAGTCTCTCACAGTAATACATAAACGTGAGCGCTAGAAAAAAAAAGACTGCAAGTGAAAAATATTTTTTTTAATTTATTTTTTTGAGAATCAAAATTTAACTAAATCGGGCCTGGAGAATTCATTTTTGTTAATTAGAAGTTTATATAACAAAAATAAACTTTCAAATTCTCCAAATTATGAGAAAATTTTCAAATTTTGAGGAAAAATTTCTAGAGGAGATACGAATTTTTCGTAAAGGCCATTAATTTTCTCATAGTAACTTTATTTAGAAAAAATATAAATTTTTGCAAATTAATGTTCCAAACGGCTATAAAAAGGTCGCCCCCTCCACCCCTTAAGGAGTACCTGACGCGTTTCACTGATTTTTAAACATCTGTTCTGAGCTGAATAACAGTCCTCCGAGTTTCCAAGGAGATATTTGTCTAAATTTTTCAAAAAAAAGTACCGAGAAGTTTTTTGTATGATCGTACCGGTACAAAAATCGATTTTTGCCTTTTTTTAAAAGTGTTTAATTGGTCGAGATAGTTACAGATTTTTTTTTATTCTTGGGTGATATGAATGAATTAAGAAAATAAAGGAGAATTTGGAAAGAAATTTTGAAATATCATCTAATTTGTCCGTAATCGTTGAAAAGGTGCTCAAAATGGCCGTTTTTGGTACATCACGGCTAAAACAGTTTAACTCGAACATCTGAAGTCAAAAAAAATTTTCCCGAAAAGCGTTTTTTCAGAATCGAACATATTCAGAGAACTTGGAAAAAATTTGTGATACCTTGTTTAATTTATGATTACGAGGTGCTTAAAGTTTAGGTATGTCAAAATTCGGCAAAAATATGTTTTTTTCTCATGTTTGCAAAATTATTTTTGAAGAAAATACAAAAAATTTTATTTTCACGATGTATCAGCATTCAAATTTTAAATGACAAAAAAATTAGTCAGATCCGATGTCTAAATCACGACTCGTGATTCACGAGTTTTAATCAATTATTTGGATAAATACTTAAAAAAAACTAAAATTTTGCAAATTTATGAGTTTTTTTTCGGTCAAAATTCAAATTTTTTAATTATTTTGTAAGAAAACCGTTAACAAAATTTCGAATGCAGCAAAAATTAAGATTTTACCATATATATGGTTCTCGAAATATAACGTTCGTCAGGTACCCCTATTTTTTCAATCTAAGAAAAAANTTTTTTTTCGAAAATTAAATTTTTTTATTTTTATTTCCAAGATTGAATTCAGAGTGAAGTTATGCAACAAAAATTAGCGTGAACGGGGTAAGACTTTAGAAGTTAGAGCCTGCAGAAGGAAAATTATACTAAGAAAAAATAGGAAATTTTTTTATATCAAAATTTTTTTTTGGAATGAAACCGATAACAAAATTGATAATAAAGTAAAAATTAGCTTTCTACCATGTCTGAGTGTCGATATATAAGCTCCGCCAGGTACTCCCTTTAAGGTCCTCGGTGCATTTTGAAAGATTTGCACTTTTTTCCTTTTTTTTCTCTTGATAGGAAACTTTTTCCAACTTCAAAATTTTAGACTAAAACCGTTTTCGAACAAAAATTGTTACTTTTGAGCTTACTTTGTATAATCTGATTTTTTTCAGATCGATTATTTTTACTTCATAAATCGTCTTTTGAAAAAACACTCAAAAAAAGCGCGTTTGCTATCAAAGGTGTCTAAATTAAGGTAAATTTACTTTTTATTTTTTATTATTTAGAAGTCGTTAAAAACGGTCTCAACCAACGTTGTAAATTTATTAAATTTGTTTTTATACGATTTCTTCGTCAAAATCGAAAGTTTAAAATTTTGAAAAAAGACGAAAAAAAAGCGAAATTTAAGCACATCGAAAGAAATATTTTTTTCATGAGTTAAATTTATTAAATTTTCCGCGGTGAATGGGTCGGTTTACCAGTTTGGCAAATTTAATTAAAATAATTTTTTTAAATTTTGGATAAAAGGCAGCTTCGATGGATTTCTGCCGAACCGTAGTTTCGTTTCAAAAAGTATGATTCAGAGTATAAACAAGAGCGAAGAAACAAAACAAGGGCATATTTGGAAATAATTAAAGGTGGCATTTGCCATATTTTTAGCAGGCGATTTCAAAAAAATTTGTTTGTAAACTTTTGAACAAGAAATGAGGAAAATTTTCAAAATATTTCCAAATAGTTTCGACCGAAAATCCCGAAAAATGTCATATAGTTTTTCAAATATCATACATGTATAAAAAATATGTGGGCACCTACGCGAAAAGTTAAAGTGGTCATTTTGAAGAGTGTTTTTTGTTGATTTAAAACGAATAATAAAAATTGAACAAAAAATAAGACATTTTTTTATAATGTTCGGAACCTTTTTCAAAAATTTGTCATAATTTGTCGAATTCGAAAAGTTTAAATCGAACCCAAAATTTTCTAAAAAAACAATAATTCAAAAATCCTGTAGTTACAAAAGTTACCTGGATTATCAAACATTACTTTGATGGTATATTGAGATAGATATAAACCCAGTGAAAAGTTTTTCATCAAGAGCCCATATACGTATCTGTCAAAATGCACCGAGGCCCTTAACCCTTGTGAGCATATAAAAAAAGTTCCGCCAAGGGACCAGAGCCACAATTGTGGCTCTACTTTGAATGTTGTTTACATAAAGCTTAAGGCAGTTGGAATTTACATTTTTTCTGCATAAAAAAGTTGATAGGTTATTTTTTCCATCCGACATTTTATATTCTAGAATTTTTATTTTTAGTTCTAAAAAATATAGCGAGAAAAGCAAGGTATACCATATCACGTGATACACGGTCATAGTTGTCTACACAAGTTACATTTCTGTCGGAAACGATGCACAAGTATCTGGCCTAAGTCATAGTTTTGTCCGCTTTGATTTATATCTCATAAATCAAAAGTAATTTATAAATAAGTCAAAAATTTTGATGGAAAAATCATTATTTTTGATAAAAAATGTTCATTGTTCCCCATAAAAGCAGATTATTACACTTTTTTCTATTATTTTCAAGTAAATATGGTAGTGAAGTACAACTGTTGCAAATTTTGATCGCTTAAATTCCCTTTTATAATAATTAATTTTTTTCATGGGATACTTGATGTTGAAAACTCAGAAATTTCACTTCCGAAAAAAAATATCTGCCCCTAGATATCAATAATTATTTTATTTTAACTGTTATGCATGCACAAAACACTTTCCTAAAAACGGGCTAATCTCACATTTGTATTGTATGTCTAGTTCCGAAATAATTTATCAGGAAGTGAAACATAGGCGAAAAATCCTAATAAATCAACACCCCGTAATACTGGAACCAAACATTCGAAATAAAATTAGTTATTTTTTGGGAACCGAATCAAAATTCTTTATAATGTATTTGAAAGAAAATATTCTGCGATCCTGTTTTTTTGGCTTTTTTGAATGATTTTAGGCGTAATGTTTTGATATTAGCACAAAAAAGGAAATATATGATTTTTATACAGTATGTAAAAAAATTGTTCGAGACCAACAAGGGAAATTTCTCTGGATCAAAACCTATAATTGGCAGGAGAATTACTTTCAATCCAGAGGAAATTGGAGCTTTTGGTCTCGAACAATTTTTTTACATACTGTATAAAATAATAAATTTTCTTATATCATTTTTAGATAAGGTCCATATAATTTTTTTACATACTGTATAAAATAATAAATTTTCTTATATCATTTTTAGATAAGGTCCATATTATTTCAAAACATCAAATTCAAGATATTAAAAGTTGTTTGTCACATTTTAATGTCTAGAATGTGACATTGACATTTCTTTAGACATTTTACCGGATAATTACACTCAAATGTTTGTTCAGATTCTCATTGCTGGTGTTTTAATTTGTATCAGTGGACTTTGTATTGGTATCGCAGTCAGTTGGTTTGCAGCTAATGTATTATACGATTACCATAATCCAATGGGATCTCAACCGTGAGTTTTTAAAATATTATTTTTCATAAGAAAAAAATTCAAGAAACTTGAAAGCTCTTAATTTTAAGTTGTCAAAATCAAGCATACTTTGCGCCGCATACGGTATACGGTGTTCAACGCAGACTAGACCTGTGGAAGGCCATCTAATTATGTTAGATTTGTCTGAAAATTTCGGAGTGAGCGTGACTCACGCTGCGTGAGTTTTAAAAAAAAGTTCGATAGATCTCCCAAAAATTTAGGATCTATCGCACATTTGTTTAATTTTATGCTCGCTCCAAAAATTTCAGAAAATCTAACATAATCAGAGGGCCTTCCACAGGTCTAGTCTGAGTTGAACATCGCGTTTTTCGTTGTCAAACTTTTGTTTTAAGCATAAGTGAGACTAGTGGGGTCTGTAATTTTTTTATGTAGCTAACGGGCGTATTAAGGATACATGAATCATGTAACATGATGTTAATTATGGCCATTTATATTCTGAATTAAACATTTTTCTGACAATCAATTTTAGTTACATTGGAGCAAATCGTGCTGGTGGATATGGGGGGAGTAAATACGGAGGAATGGGAGGAAATAATGGAGATAGATTTGTGTATGGAGAGTGCTTATTTCTCGGTTAGTTCTTTTTCAATAATATCAATTAATAGTTCCAAATTTTGACCGACGACAACAATGTCGCATAACTCACGTTATAACGCGTTATTTGTGATAAGTATTGTGTATAACCATTGTCGTCAATAAAAATACAAATATACTGGTAGATCTGTTTTGTAGGTTTTTGAGCGGAGAAAAAAGAGAAGTCACGTGCATCCTCTTCATGACACGAAGAACATAATTATCTTTGATTTTAGGTTTTCTGTTAAATCTTTCAAAACTAGCAATTTTAAGTTGCATGCAGATTTTCGACATTTTCCATCGTAATTCTATAAGAATCACTTCTCATTGATTTCATATTTCCTCAAAAAATGAAGAACTGAGAACATGAAAACTGTTAAATTCAAAAGAAGTTCGATTTGTTTTTAATTTTTCGAAATTTTGAAGTCTTAGCCCGATTTTGATTGGTTCGAATTTAAATCAATCAAAATCGTTTATTTCGGTTAAGTTTTCAATGTATTTTTTAATGCTGAATTCGAAAATATATTAATACATGTATATCATATACAGTATATATGTTTATTTTCAATTTTCACTATTTTTAGTCATCGAAAAAAACAAAAAGATGAAAAATGACCGAAATGTCATGTTTTTTGTTGTATGAAATCCTCTAGATCAAACAATAGTAACATATCTTGAAATTTCAGGATGGGCTGCTATGATTTTATCGTTTTTGACTGGTATTCTCTTCTGCTGTAATTCTTACAATGCCATGCAAGAAGACCCTGAAGAGCCGTACACTGCTGGGTATAATCCACCGATGAACTATCCTCTGACAGGCCCTAAATCTATGGGACACGAATATATCTAAATTATCAGAAGAAGAAAAAAATCACTGTCAAAATTTTTCGCTATCTTGTTCATTCTTAATTTTTGGCAGAATGCACTGTTACGAGCTAACCCCTACCTTATACGACATAAGTAAAACCAATTATGTAAAACTTGTCCTTTTCTGATCATTCCAATGAAATAATACGCATTAATAAAGTTTGAAAATGTAAACGTCGATATTCTTTGGTTTTAAGTTAACCCCCACCTGCACCGCTGTGTTTTAAATCACAGAGAAAGTTCCCCGAAAGTTCCCCCTTATTTTTAATTTCAAGAATTTTGGTGAGTTTCAGAAATTGCGCATCAGACCGGAAATGCATTATTTGGATGCAATTTTTGTTTTGTGCAGTTAAAACAGCACTGGAACCAGATAATAATCTACAAATATACCTGTAAGGCTAACTTTCGGAGAAGAATGTTTTGACATTGACGATTTGAAATAAGGAATTTCAAAACTCAAAAATGGGTTTGGATGTCTTAACCCTTGTGAGCACAGAGCCACAATTGTGGCTCGAGCATACCTAAAACCATTCAAAAAAGGCAAAATACGAGATCGTAGAATCTTTTCTTTCGGAAAACAGTTACTCCTATTTATAGAAATTGCAGATTAGTTCAGCCGGAAGTCAATTTTCATGATTTCTATAAAAAAAAATTTCATCGTATCGAGTTGAAAGTACCATCAAATGAAGCTCATGTCTACTGAAGAAAAATTTGCTACGTCAGGTTGAAATTTTGTCCCTTATATTCTAGAATCAAGTAACATGAAATTTCAAACTAAAACGAAATTTTCTCAAAAAACGATTCGGTCGATTTTTTTTTAAATTTGATATAATTCGTAGACACATGTCTTCTCAATTTCTATTGCTAAACTTTTTTTTAACATTGCTCCTATTAATAGAAAATTGCATTTTCGTTCAGCCGGAAGTCAATTTTTTGAGTTTCTAGAAATTTATTTTCATCCGATTGTACCGAAAGTACCCTCAAATTGAAGCTGCTGCAAACTGTAGTAAAAAGGTGCTACTCACTTTTACTTATTTTTAGAATTTTTCATCAAAATTGAGGTTTATGTATTTTTTCTCAAAAAAATACTTAGAAAAAAATCTGAAAAAACTCGAAAATTTTGAGAAAAATCTCGAAATTTTTTTATGATATAGAGCAGAAATGCATTTTGTTGCCTTCTTGAGGCCTATTTGGTGCAGTTATTATGTCCTAACCTGAATTAAAAAACCGTTGAGTACCCCCTTAAGCGGGGATAAAAAATATCGAA
>SCLH01000175.1:273714-285238 GCA_004367855.1 Oikopleura vanhoeffeni
CGAAATCAAATCGTTGTCATTTAAAAATTTTGATCATAAATGTCCCCTTATAAAAATAAAATCTTTAAAAAGTTACAAAATATTTTTTTAATAACTTAGTGATATAATTTCAATATTTTCACTGGGAATTTACTAATATATTAATATCAGTCAAATAAAAATTTACAAAAATTCAACTCTCACCCAAAGTTTTAGACCAATCAGATTGCTTAATTTTCCGATACTTCCGTGAATATCCCTTTATCACCTTTTGATTAATCTAAGAGATGTAGGCTGAAAAGAAGAGAAAGCGGCCTCATGAGTGGCTAGAAAGGGTCTTAGGAGTGTTAGGATTGGCTTCCTCAACCCACATCTCTTAGATTAATCAAAACATGATAAAGGGATATGGATTATAATTTTGTAACGTTTTTTTTGATGATAAAAATGGAAAATTCTATAAATTATAAGTTATAATATTTGAAATATAATATTGGAGCTCATCAAAATTATTTGATTCCGATGTGTTTTCATATTTGGGACCCCATATTCTTTTCCCAACCTGAGTGGATCTTGAAAATGCTTGATATCTCTATAGCGCGTGTTCGAATCTCAGTACTGTTGTCTTAGTGATTGTTTTGAGTATGATAATAGGCAAGGTTGCTTGATATTGGGAGCGCCAAAGTTGATTGGCTCGTAATCAGTAAGACAATCACTAACATTGTCGCTTAGACAACATCAGTGGGATTCGAACACGCGCTATAGAGATAACAATCATTTTCAAGATTTACTTATGTTGGGAAAAGAATATGATATAGGCCTAAATTTTAAAGACAGAAAATTTAAAAATTCTGGTGAATCAAAAATTGTATAACTACCCCCTCAATCTAAAACGAGAATACAGAGATCATCACATTGGCTCTGCAGGGCGCTGATTGGCTAAATCGGTAAATCAATCACAGCCACATAGAGGGCCATGAGTCACGTGTTCGGTAGATTCACAAAAAAATTTTAGGAGCCATGTTCTAAAAATTATTTTAGACAATTTGTTAATATCATTACTATCAAAGAAATCTTCGGGCTAGAAAAAATTAGGGCTTTTGTGATTTTAAACCAGCCTCTACAACCTCCCAAATAATTCAAACTAAATAGGCCCTTTTAAAAACTGTACACAGGTTAATTTTTAATTTTATACAAAATCCAATGCTCCTAGAGCAGAACCGTTAATCGATATCATCGTATAAAAACTATTATATCTCTATCACAGATTAAACGCTAAATAGCCATACAAAACTATAGATTCTATTCTATAGAATTTCAAATATGTATAGTAAAAATCGCAAATTGACACAATTTTTATATTCACTGAATTTACTTGCGTATCAGGAAGGATTCCTGAGAAATGTTGCCGAAAATAAAGTATTCGCGTCAGTAAGAAAATAACCGCCATCTTAACTTAATTTTGACCGGTTAAAATCGATATTTACAGTTTCTTTGCGGTTTATAAACTCTATCATAACTTATCAAATAGTATCAGAAATTAATTTATAACGTTTCCTAATTGTTGTTCGCTCAAAAACGGTATCATTACAGCGTAGGCGGATGAGGTTAACGATAGCTTGCAGGAGGCAATATTTTAAGGGCTCTTTCAGCTAGTGCTAATTTATTATTCAAATAATTGTTTCAAAACTTCTCGTCTTATACAAATGTTTCAAACAAATAATTATGGTATTTGTTTTTCTAACGAAATGGTTAAGAATTAGTTTTATTCATAGAAAATTTTTCGTCTCAAGTTCAAGTTTTTCTATATGGTATTTGTAGTTATATTTCCCTTTAACACTATCCGGAATATTTGGGCCCTACTTCTAAAAACACACTACTTTAACTATTCAGGGCCTGAATATTCCAGAAAGTGTTAAAGGAGGATATTTCAAACAAATGGATATCACGGAAACCGGAAATTGAATAACCTTTAATTTTTTTCATGGAATCGTAAACGTATTTTTTATAATAAAACAAAATATTTTTGTTAATGTCCTCAACAATTATTTCTAGTTATTAGTCATGTTTTGCCGGTACCTGGCAAAATGAAAGCATAAAAACCGTTTTTCTGACAGTTTGTCAATTTTGATTATTAATACAAAATTGCGTTAAATTTCATAAGGGTATTTTAATTGAATAATTACAATTAATTACAGTCATCGCAGTCTAACTGGAACACTTACAATTTGTAAGTTACAAACCTTTAAAAGTGTACCAGTTTGGGCGACGGTTTTGCAATGACGATTTGGAATAAGAAATTTCAAAACTCAAAAATGGGTATCGATGTTTAAACTCGAGGCTTAAACTTAAAGGCTAAGAAATCTAGAGGCTTAATTTTTCGCTTCAAAGGTAAAATTTATGTGTTTATAGACTTAAATTTTGAATAAATAATTATGGTGCCCATCAAAAACGTATTTACATAACTCAAAATTGCTATTCTCAAGAACACTGAAGTTACATCATTTTCACAAATTGTAATTTCACTTGTTAAAGATTTTGGTTCAAAATATATTATTTGTAATTAATGAAATCTTAAAAACCATGAAAAATGTGACTTTTAAAAAAATTTGCTTCAAAATTTGATTTTTTTATTTCAATGAAATCATTTCCTTGCATTCCCTGCATAAACGGATTGGCGATTGAAGACTGTTGTTGTTGGTGCAAGTGGTGTAGTTGTTGTTGTTGATGATGTTGATGTTGTAGTTGCTGCATGTGGAAATTTTGCAAATGTATATTTGGGTCCAAACCAGATAAACTCGGATTTAAACTTGGGTTCAAACTCGGTGGGATGCCTAAATTTCCGGGGATTCCTAAATTTCCCGGCATCCCGAGATTTGGGTGGGAAAGGACGGGGTTGGGGTGAGAGGCGTGTATGGGATTTAAAGCGGGATTTAGGGAGGAGACGAGATCTTCTTCCTCCATTTCTTCTTCATTTTCGTCCTCTTCTTCAGATTCTTCATCTCGTTGGGTTGTGGAAGGACCTGGTTGGTTGATATTATCCGACATTGTCAACTTTAGCTGCTGTGAACAAGGACTTTTCAAAACAAGGTTACCTAAAATAAAAATTTTAAAAATGGATTTTTTTAATTTATTATTATAATTTGCCGAAAAANTTTATTTTATTACTTAAACTCTCAGCCGCCCGTCATGCGCTGCACCGCCTGATCGACTTTTAAACGGGGTTTTCTACCCTTAAACTTAATGAAATCATCGTCGACCAAGTGAACGATCAAGTTTTCTGCAAAAACTTATTTGTGCGTTTTTTGAGAATTACAGTACTTATTTTTGCAAATCTCAAATGTTTCCAAAACATATGTGACACTAATCAACAAACAATTCTAAGACTTTTCTTATATTACGGTAGTGTCGAAAAACGATCACGTGACCGTGAAAATGAGAAATAAGATATGCTTTAAAAGTCGTGAAAATATAAAGATGGAACTTATTTACACAAGCTCAGTATGTGAAATTGCCTTCTGATAACAAAAACTTTGTCATTTTTCGGAAAGTGTACTGATTTAACTTTATTTTGATTAGTCTAAATTTAAATTCATCAAAATAAATTTCGGCTCATTTGTATGCTAAAAACAATTTTTAAGTGTATGAAAATGTGGAAGCTCACCATTGAGATGACTCACCCATGTTAAGAGCCTGATTGCAAGCTATTACTTTTTGGCCTTCGCACAACAGATCTAAATGGAGTAGTATGATTGGAGAGATTTGATTTTCAAATTTAAGAACATAAAATTAGACTTGCTGGAAATTTTTTGATGACAACTTGTTTTGAAATAGATACCAGAGAAGACATCATGACCAGATCTTTCTTATGTATGAAATAAAATACGACAAAAAATGTGTTTTTAGTACTTTTTTGTTGACTAAACGCTGTTTTTTTATCTGAAATTAGATGCATTTATAATCAAAATTAAAGAATTTTTTTTGATTCATCAGCGAGATAATTATCTGAATTAGATCGTCGACGGGTAAATTGAGTAGGTCCCTTAATGAACCATAGATAATTGGCATTTAATAATCAGGCGCTGCAGCGCCTGACGAGCGGCTGGGCCATCTTTAATTGCAGTCGTACCCGAGTTAAGTACTATAAAATTACTTGTTTTGAGTGTGGAGGCCTGTCGGCCAATCAGGGACGGCTATTTCTCAGTCTAGTACATTCTCAAGGTTTTTATGTTAACTCATTTTGAACAGGATATCAGTTAAATATAATGGAGAATTTTTTGACATAAATTTCTTTGAAATTTGATATACTGTACTATACGAGTCATTTCAAAAGTGCCCACGATTTACACGCCGATATGGTTTCATTCCAATAATACCAGCTGTGAGGGGATTAAGTCGCTAAAGTCGCTCATCGTCACGTGATTTTTTGAGCGCCATTCCCATTCGCCAATTCAATTTAAATTGACTTGGCCACTCAGCCAAATATGCGAGGGGTTTTCCTACAGGCACGCACTTGATCGAGCTTAATTTTCGGTGGTATTTAAGCTCATAATTTAACTTTTCATTGTTTCGATAGATTAATCATCGTAGCTCAGATTATCCACGCAAATTTGAGAAACGCATCACTGCGGTAAATTAGTGTAATCAGTACCACGTCACCTGGATAGATTAAGGCTGCTAGTTGAAGCATTAGGGTTAACGAGGTTAATATTCACTCATTTTTTTTAAAATGGCAATATTGCTTGTAAAGTCCTCGAACACCACATTATTTCGTTTTTTTCGACATTTTCGATATTTCTGTCTGTATTGCAAAACCCAGAAATTTTCAAAATATACATATTGATCACATATTAATCATTGAATAATTGTCTTGACAAATATATTGAAAAAAGAATTTTACGATAAGTAATATTCGATATTTTCTCTGCTTTGTAAATTTAAATTTTTTTAATTTTTTTCCCCCTTTTTGTAATAATGATCCAAAAAAGTAAATCAGCTGTGCATCTGGGAATAGCGTCGGTTTCCCGCAGTGGCCGAATATCAGGACCCTAAGCAGATGTGTTCATTCCAAATCAGATAAAAATAAAAAATATCAAACAAATATATAAATTAGAGGTAAAACTGTGATCGATTAACTTCAAGAGAAATAAATTTATACAAGAGAAAGTCTTATCGGTAAGTGGGGTTATTCGAGTGAAATATAAGATTTTTTTTAATTACAAGTTAATTTTCATTTTTTTCCGAAATTCAATATACTCACCGTAAAAGCCCTCGCGTCGGCAAAATAAAAGTCAGATTAAGTTTTAAATAAGATAGTTAAAATTCCTGAATAATTTTACATCAGTTATTGGGTTCGTAAAACATAATTACTACACGATAAGTTTTTATCGTAAGTTTTGCGAGACAAAAGTGCTCCAAAAAAACCTTTCCTCATTTTTCAAACGCAGTAACTTCATAAAAAATTATGTCACGGAATTTTAATCCGGATATTCTGAATTCTCGTACAATTTCGAGTTTTCCCTGATGCTAACGATACAAAATATTATCACACTAAAATGTGAGAGAGGTTTGTTTCAGTCGTTGCCCTAAAGTCGGGTGCCAGATATAAAAATTTTTGCGGTGTCTTTAAAAATTGTTCTTTATGATTCATGGATTTTATAGCTACCAGGACTGGTGAACTAAAAAAAATGATTCAAATGTGAGCTTCAGTTTTTTCCATGAAAAAACTTGAAAAAATTTATATTTTTGGATTTTTTTATTATTTCAATACTTTTTCAACCATTTTTGTTGGTTCTGACTGCATATAATGTTCCATGTGTACATGCACCTAGTCATTTAAGCGGTAAGTTGAATTTTTTTCACATGCTTTTCCCGCAGGGAGACTGTTTCAAAAAATCGAAGGAGAAATAATTTCTATTTCACATGTTAAGCCGTTCGCCGGAATGGTTTTTAAAATTTCAAATGTTAGGATAACTTGGCACACAGCTTTATTGAACCCTTTACCGAAAAGTTGTTCAAATAAGTAAAAATGTTGTCGTTACTTCGGTTTCAGAGAATATATAATGACTCATCTTGCGACAATTAAAATTTGATATTATTGAAAAATCGTAAAAATCCTTCTTTTTTCGGAATTTTGTTTTTTTTCTTTGTTCCGTTTGATACCTAAATGCTGTCATTTCCGAGACATTAAAAAAATTCCGGGATTTTGAAAAAAAATTCTCGAGAATATTTTGAAACTTTTAAAAAAATATTTCAATTTTTTTTGGTGAAAATGATTTGAATGCTTTCCTTGGATTTCGATTCCCCTTAGCCTCTATTTTTGTCTCAAAGTGACAGCCTAGTCCTAAATTACGATTTTAAAGGGCATCATGGTCACGCCATGCACCAGAAAGTCACTCGAGAGTCAAATTAAAATTAGTTCTTTCATAAAAGTTTCAACATTTTTTCAAAGTTTCTGTAAGAGTTTTGATATTTTTTTGAAATAATTTTTCTTAACTTTTATTCCAGTTCCTTAGCTTCCGTGTTGGTCATTCAAATAATTCTTGTCTTTTGAGTCCTTTCACCCTATGATTTGACTTTTGCTGTCAAAATTGTTTAATTCAAAAAAATAACATTGATTTTTGCCCTCATTAACGTTGTTTGTATTTTTTTTAAAGACGTAATTTGACGCCAATTTTATGGATAGAGTACAATTTTATTTATTCAGTTCCGTTAGGTATATTTTACATTAATTTTGACGAAAAAAAAGCTTTTCTCCCCCTCACTTCAACGATGTACTCAAACGACGGTTATGAAAAAACCGATCCGATCCAATTTTTTGGGGCACTCTACCCGATCCGACTCCAATTTTGGGGACCCTACCGATCATCCCTTTTTTTGGAGAGATCCACCGATCCGATTCAAATTTTTTTTCGAATGTGTCCACCCCTGATTGTACTTCTCTGATTGATGAGTCATCAATGTGCCTGATAAGATTGTTGAAAAAATATTCTTATTTATTAACTGTATTAGTTAATTGTTCTAGAATCGCTCAAAATAAAAAAATGAAATTATCTGATTAAAAAATAGATTGCTCAGAGTTGATCTGACCAATCATAGGGAATGAATAAGTCACCTATAGCTTATAGGCCTATAGGCTATAGGGTTATAAAAATGGTTTCGGAAAAAAAAGAAAATTTTCAAAAATTTTCTTCAAATTTATATTTTTCGTATGCAACTAGTTTTAATACAGCTGAAATTACCTTAATATAATTTTAAGATAAAGATATGTTCCGTCTAGGGGGTGTCACCGTCGCATGGGCCGAGACCCTGGTTCCGTCTGATGATGGACTCTAATTTCCGTTTTTAAATTTTCAAACTAATAACCTGCTATAAAAAATAGTCACGGTTGGATTCGAACCTTACAAAAAGTGTACGTTTCGAGTTGTACTAACCACTAGGCCAATATGACGTTGCTATTATGACAAGTTTCTCCTTTATATTAATAATGCAAGATTTCAAAATGATCGAAAGTAATCCGAAAAAATAATATTACAAAAAGATGGCTACAAGTTGAAAAATATAGTTCACTCAATTTATACGCAATGTACGCTGCTTCAAATCTTCAATTTTGCTGAAAATAATGTTTTTAGAAAAAAAATCAAAAAAATGGCACTAGTTTTTTTATTATTCGTACACAAGTCCTCTTCTCTTATTTCATTCTATCTTCATAATTACTCAGGACATAAAATTCTCTACATTCTAAAATTTTACGATATTAGTTTTTCTGGGTAAACAGCATAAAATATTAAGTTAGTTTTTTCAGAATTTATATGAAAAGCCGGCGAAACAATGCTTCCAATCTTACGCCATTCGTCCCCATATATTTCATTTAGCATGGATGCCATGGCTAGATGTTTTCCGACCAAAATAATCATTAACTAAAAAACTCGTGGCGTTCCCGAAAAAATTTCGATTATCAGCGAAATCACGCCACCTGACTCACCCTAAATTTTAAATGCTTACTTTGATCAAATCGTCTATATTTTTCAAAGTAAAACATAAGAACCTTCAGGCAACTTTAGGCATATTTTTAAAATCGACTTTTGTTGAAAAACCATAGATTGAATATTTCGAAATATTTTGAAAAAAATCTCCAAAATTTTCAAAAATTCTAAATTTTTCTGACAGAAATTCTCCAAAAAAAACCCTGGTGACACTTCATCCGATTTTGAGGTCTACGGTACGACCTAGTATAAAGGTACAATTTTACGACCGCTACCCCCTAAAACTGAATTCAAAAATAATTAATTTATAGTTATCAAAAAACTGTTTTCAAAAATAGAAAATTATTTCTTTTTTTGTAAAAAAAGAAGAATTTTTTCTAAAAAAACAATATCATTGTTCGCCACAAATTTGCGTCCTCTACTGTTATATTGTACTAAGTAAATAAAAACAATTAATTTTAGAGATTTAATGCCCAATTGTAAGTTTGCGGCAGCACTTACGGAATGAATAGTAGATTTCTGGTCAACTTGACATCTATTGGTCCATGAGCGATGCTTAAACTTCTCTTCATTAAAATTGGAGGTTGAGCGATGTTCAAGTTCTCTTCATTATAATTGTAGTTTAGGATAGTAGGTTGAAAGTAACTCATGATAATATTGTTTGTCTGAGTAAGAATTTTTATTTCGGTTATCATAAAGTGTAGTGAATCACTACTAGTGATATTTGATAATCCTCATAATAACGCGCAGGTAGGTAGTCTCATGCCTTTCTAGATACCATTGGCGAGCAACGAGAAGCTTGGACACGTGCCCTCAGCGCTGCCTTCAAATTTTATCTGTTCGGACAATTAACAATTCCATGTGAAAACTTCGTTTTTAAATGCAAAAAGACATTTTTTCAAACCCTATTTCAAAAATTAAATAAAAGAAAAGCAGATACTGCCAGGTTCAATGCATGAGCTGAAAAATGTGAAATTAACACAAGAGCAAGACTTTAATAGAGAAAACCACATCAAATTGTTCTCTTCACTTGCTTATGTCTGGAGAATAAGTAAGACCAGCCAGATTTCCCAACTTTTTGTCAGAAAGCTTCAGAGGCAGAAATCTTTTTAAAATCCTGGTGCTACATTTTATCAATAAAATTTTCTATCCTCATTGGGCCGCGGCTCAATAAGCGTGGGTGGCTCAAAAGCTACAATTGACTTTTAATTTGCCGCGTTTAAAAATGGCACAATTGTAGGAATGAGACCAGAATCTACTTTTATGTTCTAATTATACCTTCAGCATAACTTTGTTCGTATTGTTTGGAGTAGAAGCACGATTTGTGCTCCCATGTGGAACGACTTCTAGTGGTGGAAAAACTTCTAATGATTGTTTTCTACTTCTGCCTAATATCGAATCTGTCACGTCAATTTCTGGAGATCTACAGTAAAGGCACCAAATTGTGCCCAATTTTTTCGTTTGAAATATCAATAAAACTCTTCTAACGCTATTTTGGTCCATAAACTTTATTTTAAATATTCAAGTGGTCATCGACTGTATTAAATTTGAAAATGTGAAAATTCGGCACGAAAATTTGTTTATAGACCTGACATTTATTTCGTGTAATTTTCCACCAACAGCAAATTTGAAAATTTTCGGAGGACTTCGTTTGACAGGGCTAGTTAGAGGTGAAGCCTGCGGAGTAGATTTGTTTGATGATTTGAAACTAGATCTGATGCTCTGAAATTTTGCTCCCGTTCTTCTTCTGAAGAAATTTAAATTTTAGAATTAATTTTAAAGTTATTCTTTAATTTTAGCATTTTTGTACAGGGTGAAGGTTTTTACCTTCTTTTTTCCAAACTGGTTACACTTGATTTCCGCCGTTTTGATTGGTTGTGAGAAGAGTTTTCTCAGATTCAACAAATCAAAACGGCGGAAATCAAGTGTAACCAGTTTGGAAAAAGAAGGGAAAAACCTTACACCTGTAGAATAAGCAACTTTTCTTAAAAGTCGATCTAGTCAATCTAACTCAAGAAATCAAGAAAATCATTTAAAAATTAAAATAATGATCACAGGAGGTACAAAAAAAATCTCAAATTAGGGTATTTTTGAAAAATCCGTTTAAATTTTAAGAAAGTACGACATGTGAATCCAGAGCACCTATAGTTTAAATTTAGGTATTTCTTATATGTACTTATAATATACATGTTGGAACTAGATCTGAAGTTTGGAAATTCAGCCAATTGGGTTGGACTTACCCATTGTGAAGATAGCGCAGCCTAATAAGGCTCCCTAATAGGGCTCTGCTACGCAAGCTGTTCGCATTCCGACGGGCAACATTATTAGTATAGTACAGTGGCCTGCACCTTTAGAGGGTAGCAGCGATGTGGCAGACTGGCGTCAATTAACTTACGAAAATAATTAGTTGGTTTATTTTTTTTTGCTTATTATCGTAGCTGAACCAAAAATAATGTGTATCAGCTTCATTAAAATCATTTTATATCTATTTAAGGAACGATTTGAGTTCAAACTTTTATTTGTATATTCGTATAAAATTTTCGAAAAAATTCAAAGCATTATGAAAATTTTAAGCATTTTTCGTCCAAAATTTTTTCTGATTAATTTTATGAAAATCTGTGAATAAAAACGAAAAAATAGCACATTAACTTTTTTCATGCATGTCTACATATTTCTGACTGCTGTTTGAAAAATCATGAAATGTTTTTTTGTCATTTTGTTTGTCGACTCTTTAGAAATATTATTGAAAATTTTCCGCAAATCAAGTCCAAAAATTTTAATTAGTAGTTTTTTTGAAATCTCTGTAAAAAAATCAGGCCGAATCACTTGTGAAATTGTTCTGTATCTATTTGGTTTCCGTATTTCAACCGATGCAAGGTCAAGTGAATATCGTTTCTGAACTTCTGATGAAATTACAACCTTGCTTAAGGAACCGGTTTGTGCCATTTGGCACGCAATTTATAAAATTTTATATTTTTTTAAAAAATCTGTATAAAATTGCGGGTGTAATAGGCTACTTAACTTTTTAAAGTCAGGACATTTTTCATATTAAACTCAATTGAAGGTCAATTTTTTTCCTAAAAAGCTGTTTTCTCTATTTTTCATGTTCAAAAACTTTCATATTTAAGAAATTTTGCATTGGATAATGATTCTCCCACTAATTAGTGCATTACACCCGACAATGTCTGAAGTTTTATAAATATCGCCTTTAAAAAATCCCACATCGGGTCAAGTTGGAAATGGAGTTTAAATGAAAAGTGGTTTTGATATTTTTACAGATACTTAAGTATGTAAAAATTTAAAAATATAACGTTTTGCAAGTATGGACACTTTCCTTTTAGATAAAAAATAATATAAAAATTTTCACATTTTTTTTCTTTTAAAAATCACTCCGAAAAAATGTACCAATCTGCCACATCGCTGCTACCCCTTAAAGTTACTAATTAAAAACATATTTATCTAACGTTTCGATTTATTTTATCATTATCAAAGATGTGAGGTTTTTAACAAGTTTTTCAGGCGCTAACACAATTAAAGTTACCCTTAAAATTATTATTTTTCTC
>SCLH01000175.1:285259-313969 GCA_004367855.1 Oikopleura vanhoeffeni
CAGATTGTTAACATTTTTTCAGAGCGATTATGAAAGAGAAAAAAAATGTGAAAATTATTTTTTTTTCTCAAATATAAAATTGTTTCATCTTGCGAACGTTTATATTTTTAATATTCTTAACAGTAATCTAATTCTATCTGGGGGAAAATAGTAAAAAAAAACATCTTTTCACATGTACATCCATTTCCCAACTAAACCCGACTATCAGGATTTATTTCAAAGACGATATTAATACAACTTCAGACATTTTCGTGAGTGTTAGCGCTAAAAAGTCTGTGTTTTAATTCTGCACATTAATAATTTCTTCGATAGTCAAAAGTTGTTTTTTCAGATTGAAACAATGGTTTAAAATGCTAAAAAAGTAGAGAAAAACAACGTTTTTTGAGATAAAAATTGACCTTCAATTGCGTTTGAATATTAAAAAATGTTCTGACATCACAAAAATGTGACGCCTATAACACCCGCAATTTTATTTGGGACATTTTTCACTAAATACAATTTTTAAATATAGTGCCGAATGGCACTTATCGAGATGTACCAGCCGGCAGTGTTTAAAACATTTCATCCAATAGTTAGAAATGATAATCGCAGCGGAACCAACTCATTAGTTGACATACGAAGATTTAATACATGTATTTTTTATGTAGAATACAAAAAAATTTAAAGTAATGATTCCACCTCATTTTTATAAGGAATTCGAAAAACCACAAATTAAATTTTGGAATGATTTGCGAAAAAAGTTTTCATAATATTTTCCAAAAAATTCGACAGAAAGATAAAATAAATATTTATTGATCTTTTCAAACGGCTGCAGAAGAATATGTAGGCGTTTTTGAAAAAAGTTAAGTGAGTATTTTTCGGCTTCCACCCACAAATTTGAATAAACAAAACAACAAAAATTTGGACAAAAGATGCGGAAATTTTCATAATAGTTTGATATTTTATTGAAATTTTTACGATTTACCAAAAATGAAAATTCGAACTCAATCTTTCCTAAAATGAATAAAAATCAATTTTGAATCCAAGCTGAAACTATTTATATCCGTTCAGCTAACTATAATAGCATTTAAAACATTTATAATGACTTATTATTTACGTAAAAGTATAACGACTTCCAGTCTGCTGGGTTTTGTGGCACCCCTTAACTCCCTCGTGGCCGACGATCTCTGACCGGTAGTGTCTTTGCACCATCGTGAGTGTTGCATTTGAATCAAGCATAATGAATCCGACGATTCATTATCAACATTATTTTTCATGATAATAATATTTAATACAAAGAATTTCTACTGTCTATTAAAAACAATTTTTTAAAAAAGTCTTTATTAAAAAGTCAGTTCAAGATGCTGAAATAAGAAAATTAAAAACTCTCTCATTTTCGCCGATTGACAAACAAGTGCATAAATAACACGAATTTAGGGTTATTTGACATTTTAAAAATTTTGAAATATTAAACCGTCACTCGATTTGGATTTTGTAATTTGCAAAAAAATTGTCTAGTAAAATGACTCTTAAATTTTTGTGGACGATTTATTTCTCTCTCTTTCTGTCGCCTTATGCGCATTCTTATGTATCCCTTATTTCGGAAGTTTGCCTCCTAGAACTGCTCTATGCTAAACCGAAGGCCAATTTAAAATGCAATAAAAGTCTTAGAAATTCTCCGTGTGACGATTTCCATGTGATTTGAGTACATTGAGTCTTAAAAACTTCTAAGGAACCACTTCAGCTTTTTTTCAAAAAATTTGATTTAAGCAATTTTTGAAAAAAAACAAGTACTAATTTTATCAACTATTCCTTAAATATTACGGTCACGTTGATCATCTTTGGGCTATGGGTGTAATGGAAAAAAAAAGTCTTTAGAAATTGGTTTTCTGATCCCGCTCAAAGGCTTTTTTGATGATTTAATTTTTTATTTTGCAACAAAATAAGTAGCTTGTAAGTACATTGTAAAAATTTTTCGAAAAAAAAAAACGCACAAACGTCAATTATCCAAATAGTCGATCTATCACTTTGAAATTTTTTATTTTTACATAGATTAATTGGTTCCTTAAATTGCGATTTAAAGGCCATTGACACGCACGTATGGTGCAAAAGACACTTGCGGAGTTTAAGTGGAGCACTCAAATAAGCGAGAAAAATATTTAATTCTTCGCGCATTTGTGATTGTGCAGATAAAATTTGATACCAGTTTTTCTCACAAGTCCCACGCCATGTGGGAGATCTGTGAGCATAAAGCTTGGTATCTATTTATTTGGCCCAATCAGAAGATCGGCTGGGGGTAAATCGTGGGCAGTTTTTGAGAATTTGACTCGATGATTACCGATGTAGTTATAATTCATATCGATTACGCGACTTCCTCGGTGCGTATATTTGCTGATTTTTCTGGCAAAAGTTCTGTAACATAATTGGACTGTTTTGAAAACTATTTCAATATACCGATCACATTCTGATAGATAACTCAGCCTGAAGCTTTCAAAATATCTTAGTGAATAAGTGAATAATAACACGAAATTGGTCCAAAATCCCGCCATTGCTCCAATTTTTTATAAAATTAATAAATAAAAAATTTCAGAAATCTCAATAAAAAAAATTTTTGGTGCCTCAGTTGAGCTTATCGTAAGAATGTAATTGATAGCGTATTCGAAAGCCGGAATTATTTTAAAATCTTTGGCCAAATATCTAGCAGATTAACGACCAGAAGTCGCGTAATGCGATATACAACAATCTTCCGGTTTTAGGGAAAATTAATGATTCATGAATTGTCATCATGATGTATGACGATTTGAAATAAGAAATTGTCAAAACTTGTAAAAATGGGTATCCGTGCTTTCTAAGCAATCTTGTAGAGAATTTTTTTCTGGCTCATTTTAAGACCTCAGGATTTTATTTGGTTTTTGAGATTTTTTCTAAAAAAACGGTTTTCCAACCCTCCGAGGGCATGTTGAGCTATTCAAAAACACTGTAAATTAAAGACCAGAAATTGCAGTGGCTCTGAATAATTCACTTTTTATGAAATTTTTTTCTGAACTGCTGCATTTGCAATTTTGTTCCTGACGGCTGCTGAGCAATTTTATTTTTTTAAGGGGTGGTCGTCGCATTTTAAGGCGAAAAAGCGGTTTTTCAATGGCCAATTTCGCAAAAGTACAATCTCTTGGACAAGTATTACCTTCTATAGTATATTTGAGCAATCATATTGCATCCAAAAAAGTCGAAAGTGACGGATGCTCGTCCAATCAGAAACGTGCTTCAAAAATAACGAATTATTTTATCAAAATATCTCTCCCTGAGTTTTTTAGTACAACAATGATTTATAACTAAATTAACCGGACAAACGTTGGCAGATAACAGTTTAGTTTATTTTGAAAATTAAATTAGTTGTCTAAGTATCACCAAAAAACAGTATTTTTGCCTTTTTAGGGGTCTCAATCAAAATGTATCTCTCTCTTGATATTAAAGTGACACATTCGAAACCTAATAAATGTGCAGCTGGAGAGTCCTGCAATACATGGTTTGAGTTTTGTCTAAATTTCTGACTCGTTTTTCTGTAAATCGTGTTTTAAATTTCCAAAAAATCAAGAAATTTCAACTTTTTTATACGAAATATTTTTGAACTCTCAAAAACTGCTTTCCTAGTCATGTTCAAAATAAAACGAGTACCAAATGCTTGTAATATTTTCCATATTTCCTAAAAAAAGCATAAAATAAAATTGAAAAATTTGTTTCTAGAGCCTCATTTTGCGACGACCACCCCCTTAAGGGACGTTGCTGGTGTAAAATGTTTAAATGTAAAAATAGCCCATCTCTATTGGAGGAGGGTCGAATTAAGAGTTATAAGTATGATAAAATGAGAAAAAAAAATACGGGAGGACTAAAACTCTTCTGTCTGTCAACTTGCAGGTAGCTAATTATTCTGGTGAAGGATGGTCACCGGTGCTGGCATCGAATAAACTGGTTAAAAATATTGGTTCTCAATTAACACAAAAATTTGTAAATCTCGATCAATTTTGCTTTTAATGAATAAAACGAAAAGATGGTTTCGATAAAGTACGGGACGTCTTCAAATATTACCTAAAAAAGAGTATATTAACAAAAATCTCCTGATTTTTTTAACAGGTATAAAATGAAATTCAGAGAATTCTCCTTTTAAATTGAATTAATCCTTGGTCAATTTTGTTTTTAAATTGAATAGAAAAACAGAATATTTTAAGAATCGTATGAAATGTTGCAGTACAATTTCCCGGAAATAGTTGGAAAAAATTATTCTCTGTTTGTCTTTATAAGTGAAATAAGTTCAGTTGATCTTATTTCCCAGTGTAGAATGGGTTGTTGTTTTGGTTCTGCGTGCGCCACGCAAGACGAAATGATAAATCTGATTGGTCTTGCTTTTCGTAAGTTATTTTTCCTCTCAGCTGAAATTCAAGAATAAAAGAGAAATTCTTTTTCACGTGTTTTCTGTTTCATTTCACACCACAACCCCCTTAAAAGTTGATTTCGAATAAATTAGCGCAGTTTAGGTTTTGTCGGAAAACACCTGTTAGAATGAAGACCGGAAAATTGCAGGTTATTTCTGAAAAAGCCAGCGTTTTAGAAATTCAATTTTCTTAACTCTGTTATTCATTATTAATTTTTTGTTTCTGACGCCTCATCATTTCCTCAAAAAATGAATTGGCGTAGGTTGAAGCACAATTTGTAAAATTGTTTTTTCTATAGGGTCTAATAAAGTCAAAATGTGACATTCATACTATTAAGTGTTAAGTCTTTCCTTATCTCGCGGGAGATAGAGAGAATAAAGTTGCAAGAACTTTTACTTTTTGCCCGTAATAACTGCGCTCAAAAAAAAGCCTTTCAAAAGGCTTATATTACCACGAGGCTTATATATATGCTTCGGGAGGGTTAAAGGTGCGAAAAAGTGACCTTTTAGTCCCCGGGGTTCTCACGGGATGTTAAAATAGCCGTACTATCACAAATAAATAATGCATGACTCGACACTCGAATGGTTTTCTCCAAAATTGAACCGGTTAAAGTTAGCTTCCGGTACCAGAAGTGATATTTTCAATGATTGACATTGTACCAAAAGATTGCGCAATTTATCGTTTTTGTAGAGGGTTTAGTATTAAACTAGGGGTCATAAGTGGTCAGAGTTTTTCAGAAAAAATCTCAAAACCAAAAGAAATCCTAGTTCTTAAAAAGTGACCAGAAAAAATTCTCACTACCAAGATTAGCTTCAGAAACATCAGATACCCATTTTCTGAGTTTTGAAATTTCTTATTTCAAATCGTCATATATATAATATGTGTTTTATTTTTTGAAGTCAGTATACAATACAGAAATAACTTTAGTAAATATTGGTTATCTTTATTTACTGAGTTCTTTTTGTGGTTTTGTCTGATCGTCAAAATAAAAACCAAAAAGAAAACTATTCTAACATGGCAGGACATGTCTCCGAGACAACTTAGTATATGATATCCGCGGATCAAGATCTAATTCCGATTTTATTAATAAAGCTGCATACAATTATAACATTAATACCACTTGGTGTCTCAAAGTAGTTAAATAACCCAAAATTATGTTTATATCTATAATATCCAAAATGGAAACTACAAAAACCTTTCCCTATTTGAAATCTAAATACCCAATGAAGGTACTAGACAAAACCCACACTTACTTTATGTGACACATGGTGGAAAAAAAGAGTATATTTTTCACTACAAGAAGAGAAATTTGTATATCATATATAGAGTTTACAGTGTGCGTAAGACTCTGTATTGCCAGGCTTCCAAAAGGGATTGCATTCCCGCCGATTTTTCCCATCCCCTAATCCCGTTTTATCCCCCATAAACGGGATAAAACCGGCGATAGGACTTTCCTATCTATTCCCTCTATGGCTGCTAATTATTCCATCCTATCCATCCCTAATTCCCCCTCATAATTCCCCCTCGGTTTATCCCTTTCTATTCCCTGATCCCTTTTGGAAGGCCTGCTGTATTGTTAATGTGTATTTATACACGGAACATAGCGGTCATGAATGTCCTGCAAATGCCAATTAAACCAAAGAAGGAAATAAGTTAATTTATGCGAACGAGATGGAGGGAGAAATTCGTTGTATGTAGATTTTTCAACGCAATTAACGACAATTCTACGATGATTGGACTTTGGTTAATTCGATATGAAGAAAAAACATTCAAAGTATTGCTCAAATCAAGTTCCATTTCGTGTCTAGGAGGAGTATTCACAATATATGAAGAGAAAATGGAACGCTCACAAGAAATCAAGAAATCGTCGAAAAATATTGGCAAAAATAGTTCCTGGGTCAACCTTTTGGCGAACAGTTTTCCGATCTACGCCATTATCTATGTCAATAAGAACTGTGAAAGTTTTGAAATAAAAAAAATTGCAGGATTGAATTGAATTTGCGGAACCAAAGGCGCTGATTTATGCAAAAAATTGTCAATCTCCGAAATGAAGAATATAAACAAAGGCTGAGTAAGTACTTCAATCTAATAAGATTCGGGATGAAATTCGGGAGGTTGATTCTAAATATTACACATTTGTTGAGAGCCTCTTCTTGATGATATTTCTGCCTGCATGGGTATCAGAGCAATTTCTTACACTGACAGAGACCACCCAAATTTTATTTCGATTTATCTCAAATCTGAAATCTCAATAACCAAAAAGAATTTGTGATGGTACCTGTTTCCGTCGTCCGAAATTCTGCCATTTTCTCAAATCTACATTTTTTCATTTTATATTCGGACGGCGGACAGCGTTTTTTGTTATCCCACTTTTCCTATTTTAATGAAGAAAAAAAGTACAGAATTCTTATTGCCCAAATTTTTAGACTTTTTGAAAAAAATTTACGCGGGAATCAGAAAAAATTCGTGAACTCGGAAGAGTAAAAAATTGGCATCAGATGCGAATTAGCTCTTTTACAAATGCAGATTTCAAATTTCTCCCAGAATCATCAATTATTTTTTGTATTGTGCATATTCTCCGAATTTCATGTGAAACAACTTTAAATCAAAAGTTGACTCCAATTTTTTCGAAATTTCAAATCTTTTGAGAGTTTGGCGAGTTTTATCCGGAGCTATTTTTTTACCGCTTGAAATGAGGCAATTTTTAAAGGTCCTCAAAAAATTTTAAAGATGGAATCCAAGAATAGTTAATCGAAATCAAAACAAATTAATTTAAATTCTTTTTACAATTATTTGAATAAATTTTTATCTTTGATGAAAAGATTCTTCCGTTTTCTCCTGTTTTACCTGATTATTTATGATTTAATTACAAACGGGCAAATTTTTTCTGTGTTCTACATAATGCCACTTAGAAAGTACTTATAACAGATGTCTCAAAACTGGCGATCCGGGAAGGGCACCTGAATATTCAAAAATCTTTTCCGAGTGTCCGCGATTTTAAATTAATTACTACTTTCTGCATGCAGATGCGTTGTAAGAATTATAATTTAAACCGCAAAAAAATCCACACTTCTCCGAGAAGCTAAGTTGAACATTATTAGAGATTTTTCACTTCTAACACTGAAGAACAAATGTGAAAATTTTTGTGTGGTAACTGCGTTTCAATTGGTGTACTAGGGATAAATTCATTTTCATATCAGGAAAATCTTTTCTTCGTGCATGTATTATTTTGGTCTACTGCAACCAGCTGAACAAAGAACTTGAATGGAATCACTTTATGCAGTTTTATTCAACCGGATTCTGATTCCGAATTTTAAATTCGGAAAAAAATTCTTCTTCTGTTATAATTTATTTCTGTTTTGTTTTGTATATCACTTTCAAATAAAAAATTCAAAAAAAAATTGTCTTCGTAATTTAATTAAATATCCCTTGAAATTTAAATAATATTCATTAACAATCGCTAACAAAATTTCTTAATTAGAAGTATATACACAGCAGGCTTTCAATTGTCCTTATTAAGTGATTTCTAAGTGTAGAGCGGCTGGGGAGAGGTGTGGTAGCTGGCACATAATCTCAAATGCTGGACCGGTTTCGGGCATCCCTAATGAAGATGCGACGGAAGACAAAATTCCGCATTTCTCGCAAGTCATGAGTGGAGTTAATGAGCCTTTATTTCGTCGGGTTTATTTGTTTGATATTTTTGACTATATATCGAATTAAAATAATGTAGATTTTTTTATATATATTGTTAATGACCTTGGTGTGCCCCCTTTTTTATATTTTCCAAAGTTTTTTTATGTCGATAGTTAGTCTAGTTCGCAATTTCAAGATTTGTACATGAACTTTGGGAGGGCTGCTGCAATTGGCGAAATTCTCGGCCACTCCGAGCTACCAGTGTGCCGGCTGAATTGATTTAATTAAAGTTGTTCAAGTTCCATATATAACAGTATTATAATCTTTTTTAGTTAAGTCATCACGTAAAAATTTGACTTTGATTTACTGAAAAACCTACTCCTTCCTAAATATATAAATATTTCCTACGCAATTTACGGTTGGTGAAGTTATGCTGTACTGTCGTTTTTTGAGGCATGTTTTTCTAACAAAACATGTTGAAGAAGTACTAGTCGCATTTAGGCAAAAAACATGGTTTTTTCAGGGGTCGGATTCCGTGAAATACTTAGAAATAGAAGACACGTATTAATTTAAGTTTTGGATAATCGAAGAAAAAATATTGCTCTAAATTAACATTATCGGAGGCTCTGATGGCCGACCAGATCAGAAACGAGAGCTTTTTAAAATGATGATATTTTACGTTCAAAATGTATCTCCTCCCGAGTTTATAAAGATAAACGAATAAATTCATGGTTTGTTTTTACGCAAAGAAAGCTCCTATTCTTTTTACTGCTCCTATTTTTAGGATCTCAACAAAAATGCAGTCTACTCCCGTGATTTTTCATCTACATAATTCAAAATCACTATTAAATATAACACTAGAGGCTACGCGCAGAGCCTTCGAGGTTCGACCATTTCATTTTTGTTATTGTTGTCGGGAAACAGCTATTTAAATTTCTCAAAATAATAAAAAATTAATAAATTTTTTCAAATTGTAATTAAAACGACTTTTTGGTGACTATATGAGATTACAAGACTACTTAATAAACTTTATTTTTTGCCCGATATTTCAGAAAAAAACATTCCAATTAATTCTGGAAATTTCATGTCTGGATCTCTACATGCGACCAGTAACTCCATTGACATTTTTTTGTCTTATAAAATTTTTGTTAACTCGTAGATTGAGAGTTTAAATCTGTACCTAGACTTCGATTTCGGCAAGTAGTGACCATTTCTTAATAAATCCGAGGCCATATAAGCATAAGTTTTTTATTAACGAACATTTTTATTTTAAATTACAATTTCAGCCAATTTGCCATACAATTAAATATTTTTTTGTTTTTTCGATAAATAAAAGCCAGTTTAATAGGCGGTAAGTAATATAAATTCGCGAAAAGTATGACCTCCTAGGGACACACAAAAGTGCGAATATATAATATGAATTTAACGTTGTATTTATATTCTTAAAACTACCGATAGTAAACTTCAAAGGATTTTTTCTATAAGTTCTACGAGGATTAAAAATAATTATATGTTTTCACAGACAAAATCTAAGGTCAATTTCAAGTTCATCTGTAGGGCTTGCTTTAGTACCCTCAAAAAGAATCGAGATCCGTTCGACTTTTCTAATGAAAATTTAGCAACTATGAGTCAATATGTATATCTTAATACGATCATAGAGAGCAAAAAAGGTCAATATTTTTGAGATTTCCACAAGGGATGTTGCTCTCTGGCATTACCGTTCAGTACATATTTGACCAATAGTTGCTAATATTTTTCATCAGAAAGTCGAGCCTTCCGATTCTTTTGAGGCTACTTCCGGTCTCTTACCGTATGAACTTTGAAATTACCCCGGTTAATCTTTTGATATACTGGTACACAGTATACCGGTTTTTTTGGAAAAAGTCCCTCAATTGCATAAATAAAAACGTTTTGGGATGAACTTCAAACGTTTTTAAGATTTTTCTTATTACACCCATAAGTCCGAATAAAATCACGTGCATCGAAATTGAATTGGAAAAATAAGGTTGGAATATGTCATTAAACAAATCCTTATTTCTTTGAAAAATTAACGGCATATACGTTCGTTTTTGGAAAATGTTCGTTTTATGTTCAAAGTTCTTAGATATATGTGGTTTAGTTTAGCCTTAAATATTTTATTCGGCGCGTAATTTAAGTACTATTGTGTACTTGAACCAAAACCTTATTTTTAATTTGGAAGGGTCAGCGTGATCGTTTATTTGGGGACTTTGGGTAACGTGAAAAAAAAAGTCTTTAAAAAACTTCTTTAAGGGCATATCTTTTTATTCCTTCAGTGGCAATCAATAAGAGTTTCGGATTAGGAATAAAAGTCGTAGATCTCTGGGAACACATTTTTTTCCAACTTTATTCATAGCATGTTCGACCAACCGTAATTGATGTTGACCGCGAGCAAAAAAAATTTTTTAAACGTCGTTATTTTAGTCTTATCAAAACAATTGATTTTTCACAGAGAATGTTATATTTTAACAAAAAAAATAGTATTGTTCGTTTTTCTCATTTTCATCTCTGAAATGCTCCAACAGTACCGTAAGTGTCGTTTTGTCGATTTTTTGCACTTAAAAGTCGCCGTATTTTTTTTTTCATTGTATATGAATTCATTTTCATTCATATAGAACATGTTCGAGACAATTTAAGTAAGAAAAAGTCAGTGCCCGAATGTTCGAATTTCTGGGCCTTAATCTTCCCAGGATCACACTTGAAATTATTTTTGAGCTCAGATATTTACCGTTTCTTGATCGCGCTAGAGAGCAAGAAACAGTTTTCTCTGTTAGACACTTAACAAAATTTCAATATTTTTTGGAAAATTTGATTTTTTTCACAATTTGTAAAGATTCATTATAGTAAACACAGGCCACGTTGAGATCAGAAATCGTGAAATTAAGTGACAGCACTTTCCAGTTCAATTAGATATGGACTGCCTATTAAACCCCCTTAAGAACCTTTCACTTTTTGTTTAAAGAGTTTTTAAGCAATTTTTGAAAAAATAAAGTACTGAGTTTGGCCAACTTTATTTCTTAAATATTACGGTCACGTGATGCATTTTTAGGTATGTGGTAATTGGGAAAAAGTGCTGAGGGGTAGGAATTTGTTTTTCAAAGGTTTTATTTTGGTGATTTCTACAAATTTGCAATAAATAGCGTACTGTTAATGCAGTAAATTTAAAAAAAACGCAAAACATCTATGTATTTTGTGCAAAAAATTAAATCATCAAAAAGCCTCTTGAGCGGGACAAAAAATAGAAAATTCTAAGACTTTTCTTCATAATGATTCACAACGTGGACCGTATATTCACGGAATAAGGTTGGCAAAAATAGTTAGCTGTTTATTCAAAATTTACTTAATCCATTTTTTGAAAGAGGTTGAAGTGGCACTTTAAGAGTTTTAAGACTTTTTTCCATTTACACCAAGACCAAAACGATACGATGACCTTCGAAATTAGGTAATAAGGTTTTGATTCAGTTAACATAACGTAGTGTGTGGGAAAGACATTTTTTTAATTCAAAAAACATTTTGATTAACGAAATACATTTTCCAACCAAAACAGTTGTTTTAACAATAAACTACCTATTTTTAACAAAAACGATTTTTTAACAAAAAAAAATCTTTTTACAAATTAAAACATTTTTTAACAATAAAACATTGTTTTACAAAAGTTTCTGCCATGCCCGAGTGTACACTATAATTTATGGTATACGTGTATCATCTATCTTGAAAGATATTACTAGGGTTAGGGTAAACTGCGTGTCCGTAGAGTTGTAGACGGAAGAAACGACGCAAGAGCTCCTTTCGTTGGGAACGGCTTAGGGCTTCAGGTTTAAAGACGTAGTGTGTCGTGTTCTCGCAGGAACAAGATCGACCTATTTTTAACAATAATACCATAGACTTCGAGGATATAGTTTTGCCATGTCACGAGTGTATCACATATACGAGTTATTTTTTCTAATGAACCAGCATAAAAAAATTTTAAGCCTGCTACATTGCTCTCGCGTGTTTGCTCTTAGCGGCTTCGTGGACCAGCTGAGGAGTTCAACAATTTTCGTACATACACTTTCGTCGTGGTGAGTTACTGGAAAAAGCTTCAGGTTTACTTAAAACGCGATAAACAGAGCCTCTTCATCAGTAATCCTTAGACGGTGATCTGAATCTTGACCAAACAACCACTGCTGTTTTTACTTATTCTAAGTGGGTCTTTTTTTGAAAATCGAATCGCCACAATTTTCGCTTATTAACTCTCGTATAAGCAGATGCATTTTTTCGCTAAATTTCTGTCTGAAACAATGGTGTGGTTTAGACCATTTTGCTACTCCCCTCGTTGATGCTAGAGATAAACAGCGAAACATGTGTATTCTATATTTGATTAATCTATTTTGGTATTTTGTGGTAAAATTAATAAATTGGCTTTATAGGTCACAACAAAATGGCGAAATTTTAAATGTAGATTCTGAGAGTGGTGTTGCCTGCTTTGATTTATAAATTTTGGAGTCCGAACTTTGTTTATCTTTATTTTTTGAGTCCATCAGTCATTGTTAAGGGGTGTTATTCTGGCAATGTTGACATTATTCACGGTTGAGGTATATTTTCTGATATTATATCTAACATTCAGTGAAAAACGCCGAAAATGCTTATTTGTTATCTATCCTGAATCTTGCGAGAAAATAGTACATCACAAATTATTTTTGACATCTACACAAGAAAGTACGTATCGAGCAGGTGGCATTTTTCAAACTTGCAAATCTATTTCTACTCTCCTATACGGATAGTATCTCAAATGTGGGCTCAAATTTTCACAGGTCACGTAACAGGTAGTATGTCAATCTTTTCTCACGCTTGTTTTATCTCTGCTGTACGGAACAATTCTAGAACGCCAAATTTAACACGATTTTCCTAATTTCAGACTTTAAGAATCGATCTCCTCCTAGGAGTATATTTTGCAAAATGGTTAATTGCTTATCAGTTATTTCCTAAAAAACTAGTTAAGATGACGCTTCTTCACGGCTTTTTTGCAATTCCACTAACTCCGGAAGTTATGATTTTTGGGTCATTTTCCACTAAAAATTTCCGAATACAATAAGTGCTGTCGATTTTTTCGAGTAAGCTCAAAAGAAGCCAGTATAACATGATGAGAAAGTTGGCCTAACGTCAAGGCGATATTTTGAAAGTTTAGTGGTACTCATTTTGGAGCAAACGTTGATTTTTTAACTAATATTCTTTTTAAAAAATACTTTAGGAAAAAAATGCGGTAAAATGCCGAAAAATGTTTTTTGATGATTGGGTTCTGGAGACACTTAATTATCGACCCGGGATCAATTTGGGAGGCATTTTCAATACCTCTAAGCCTTTATTTAAATCAGAAGCTATACGCCCTTGTAGATACCCTTTAAGCGTCTTTTTCTGATCATAATTATTAAAATGCTAACAAAAATAAACGCAAAAGCGTCTTAAAGAAGTTGCAAAATTTTAGTAATCAGGAAAAGAAATAGTGTTTTTTTTTTTTGTTAAAATGATTTTTTGTTAAAAATGTTTTTTTTGTTAAAAATGTGTTGTTTTTTTGTTAAAAAAATGCGTTTTGTAAAAACGTTGTTGTTAAAAAAATGTCTTGTTAAAAAAACGTTTTTGCTTTAAAACTTTTTGGTTAAAACCCTGCCAACATAATAGTGTATCGATCATTAGGGTAAAACATTTTTAACTTTAAAACTTTAAAAAAACATTTATTAAGACAATAATTTGCTAACAAAAAAATATTTTTTAACAAAAACACATTTTTTTAGCCAAAAACATTACAGAAAATTTTATACAAAAAACAATATTTTAACAAAAAAGACATTTTGAGTTTCAAACTCATCAAAAGAACATCACATTGTTGGAAGTGAATAAATCTCCACAATCAAAATATATCTCGGGGTTGCATTATTAGCTGTTTTGAAAATATATATTACGCTTTATTAATTAAAGTATAGAAGGGGAAAATTTTTCTACACAAATTTGCAAACTCGTGCAGTTACGACGGATGAACCGTGCAAAACTTCCCTTGTCAGGAAAAAAAAATAGGACCCTATATCTTCTTCTCCCCAACCCTAGTTTTTTGTTTGGAACAAAAAGTTTTGCTGCCCGGATTTACACTATATTTTATGTGTAAGTGATATCCAGAGTTACATCCGGGTATAGAACGACGCAAAGCTGTTTTCTGGAAGGCTAGGTTAGGGTTAAAAAATAGCCGTCGTGTCCGCAGGTGAACAATACGACCATTGTTTTACAATAACCCATAGACTTTTCGAGAAAGTTTTGCCATGCCTACGAGTGTACCTATAACCGTTTATTTTTTCTATGACCAGCAAGAAAAAAAATTTGAGCCTGCCATGGCCCGCTTGTTGCTATTCTAGTCGGCTATTCGTGGACGCACTAAGAGCTTATTTCATGGCAACATCTAGAGTATGCGAAAAGCTTCAGGTCTTTACTATGAAGGCCGTAAAACAAGAGGCTTATTTATCGGAAACCTTAGACCGGGATTGAGGCGACCAATAACAACACTGTTTTGTACACTTTCTAAGTGGGCTTTTTAATAAAAATCGAACTCGCCCAAATTCATTCCTTTGTTTAACTTCCTCAGTGACTCTAATCAGTGCTCTTTTCCTAAGATTCTTTTTGAAACAATTTGAACATTTTGCTTCAGCTTTGCGCCGTCGATGCTAGAATATAAACACGAACATGGTTGGTGAATTGTTAAATTTGAATATTAAATCTATTTAGGTCATTTTTTGAAAGAAAAAATAAACGTCAAGCATTTATAGTTCACAAGTATGGCGAAAATTAAATGTGGAATTCTGAGCATTTTGCTCCTGCTTGATAAATTAATTTTAGCCGCAACTTTTTTAATCTTTACGTTTCTGAGTCCATCAATGTTTGAGCGTCTTTCTCAGTTCATTTATTGATTCTCAACTGTAACAAAAATAAACTTCAAAACTCTGAAAAAAGTTCAAAATTTAGTATCGGGAAAAATATGTTTTTTTGTTAAAAAATGATTTTTTGTTTAAAAATGATTTTTTTGTTAAAAAATTTTTTTTGTTAAAAAATTGTTTTTTGTTAAAAATGTTTTTTTTTTGTTTAAAAAGATGTTTTTTTTTTGTATAGAAGATGTTTTGTTAGAAAATGGTGTTCTGTTTGTAAAACATGTTTTGTTAAAAAATGTTTTTTTTTGTAAAATGTTGTTTTTTGTTAAAGAATGTTTTTTTTTTGTTACAATGTTTTTTTGTTAAAATAATTTATTTTTTGTTAAAAATGTTTTTTTTGTTTAAAAATATGTTTTTGTGTGTATAAAAGTTTGTTTTTAAAGAAGTGGTTTGTTGTTGTTGTTTAGGACAACAAGGTGTTTTTTTTGGTTATTAAATTGGAAAACGTTGTCTCGGTTATAATTGGTTGTTTGTGGTTTAAAGATGCGATTTTTTTTGTTTTATAACTTGTTGTTAAAAACTTTTGTTAAAATGCTGGTTTGTAAAAATGTTTTGTTAAATGGTTTTTTGTTGAAAACTTTTGGTAAGATTTAAATTTGGTATAAAACTTAAGGTGCCCATCAATCACGCGCGGAAAAATGTTTTGGCTCAGAAACACCTGATTCAAAGATTGTTGAAATAATAAGTTTCCACAAACGCCGTTGAATTTATGTTTTTTGAGTAAAAGGATTAATGTTGATCATAGTTCCAACCTTATTTTTTTGAATTTATGTTTCGTCACGTGATTGTATTGACTGTTTGGTGTTTAAACGAGGAAAATTGTCTAATAACTGTTGGTAAGTTGACCTGGAATGTTGTTCTTGACTAGAATTTGAGTACTTTTTCAGTACTGGTAATATGTGCCTTCTTTCAGAAAGGTTACACAAATCACGTGGAGACCCCTTAGAAAGTAGACGTCACGATTTATGAAACTTTTATTGCCATTTTAGAATTGGCCCGCGGCTGGGCTATAGAGAGGGGCATTTCTAGGGAGTGCTCAAACTGGGGCGCAGGGAAAACTAATAAGGTAGTATAATGCGCTGTATGGCGAAAGGGAGAGGAAGTGAGGATTGTAATGTATTTGAATAGCGGCGAGATAATCCATTAGTTTTAGTAAGAGATATGTTTTGTATCATGGGTGGTGGTGGATTAGAGAGACATTCCATTTATTTTGCAGGATTCGTACTCCAAAGGATTGGGTGGCGGTTTAATATTGTGAGATATGAATATGGTCAAATGTACCTGAATGCGTGGTTTGTTATGCGAGCTTGTTTCTGAGTAATGCGGCCAAATGTGAGAGAGGTTTTAATTTTTATCAGCCATTGTGGATAGTTGTATAAATTTAACAATGATGTTGTTAATAGGACTATAGAGAATATTCTTTGGAGGGGAATAATATGTATTATTCATTGTAAAAATAAGTTTTGCTAATGAATGTTTGGTGATGTAATGCTGGCAATTTAATCGCTTGCGCCGGACGGAGTGCGCAAGTACACTAGCGGGTGCCGGGTAGATGTGTTCGGCCACTAGCGGAAGGGAGGGACATAAGCTTATGATGGTTAGGCTGGATAGTTAAGGGGAAATGGAGCATTAAGCCCAGTAATAAAAGTTTTCTTATCAAGCGCGCATTCGGATCTAGTCATAATAGACGGAGGCCCTTACGTTGATGGGCGCTGCGGGTGCATTTTTGCTAGAAGGATATAGGGGTGCTTGATGAGACAACTTTTGGACTCGAGGGTGTATAGGGGTGGATATTCGATTCTCAAGAGGGTAACTACCACCAAAGTAATGTTCGTACGTCGAGAGCAGACTTTGTGGAAGTAAAGAGATGTGTGCGGGTATTGTCCGCGGCTTGGAGGAGGAAAACTTTTGAGTGTGACACGAAGTGTATGGAATCTTTTCGAATTGGGGGACAAATGTGAGTGAAAATTTTTGAGAGATTATAATTGGCCGTAACATGGTAGTAAAGGAAAGAATTGGGTGGATCGGTCTTTGTTCAATGATCTAAGGAAAAAGAGCTTCTGGTGAGTGAATGGGGGGCCACTTAACGTTTCGCGTCTTAGGATGACCACATATTGTCTCAGTATGCGTGATCAGGTCAACACGTGCTAACTGTGGAGGCAACTTTCGGACCTAGAAAGAAGCGTTCGGGACTTAGGGAAGTGTTCCGGTATGGATGGTTGCAGTTAAGGGGTATGTGCTTGCCAGTTAGAGGGTGTTGATGGCTTGAGAGAAATACTCTGACATTTTGTGGTATTTCCTGTGTCGAACACTGATTGGGGATATTTTAAGATTTGTCGCGTCATGTTCGTGTTCAGAGAATTGTTTCTGGAGGATCCTGGATAGCTTGAAAACTATTGGATTGGCTTACTGTTCAACTATACTGAAATATGTCTTTTTTGTTTTTTCGGTCTCTGTTATACTTGAGATTTATACTTTTAAACTAGAACTAGCGGATCGGCGGCGAGAGTAACTCCAAAGGCGCGCTGGTCATTTATCGGCGTAAATTAACAGAGGTTTTGTAGGTCATCACTCCAGAACTTGTGGCCGAATTGTGGGTGAGGAGCCTGACTCATCCAAGTTGAGTAACCAAAATAAAATAAGCTGGATTATTAAAAAACTGTAAATTTGTACATAAGTTATGTAACATAACTTAACTAAAACAAGTTGTTTTTACAAGCAGTCTCAGCTCTTCAGCTCCGTTTGTTGTCATTTTGAATAATTTTAAGTGGGATTTTCAATTCCATTAAAACTTTATTCTTGTTTTTTACCTTGCTCTCTAAATACCTTGCTCTAGACTTATTTACCTGTATAAAATATTTCTCTGATTCTCAAATTTCTTATGACGGAGGGCGCAGTAGGCCTGCATTCTTCCCCTGCAAATATTTTCAAATTTGGAAAAATCAGTGGCGAAGCATTTTCAAGATCATCGATGACTATATCTTCATTGACATCTAACTGTATTTTCAAAGATCCATCGATTAATTTTTGAGCAAAATTTATAGTGACAAATTCGTTCAAAGCTTCGAGCTCATATTCTGATAACGAATTAAATATGGATAAAAAAATAAGTTCACGTTGTCCTAATTTTTTGGATTTTTTTTTTGTTTTCAAATTTCTATTTTCTAAAAAATATTATTTACTGAAAATTCTTTTTTTCAAAAGTTTATTATTTTTTCAGAAATCATTTATTTTTTCAAATTTATCATCGTAAAACTTTCTACAGTAAATTCTGTTTTAACTTATTTCCTTCATTTATCCAAGTTGGCGAATTTGAGTTAATATACACACTTAAACTTAAAATTGGCCCATGGTTTGGACCCAAAGGATTTGGTTTAACGCTGACATCAAATAAAAATTGTTCTCCATGACCATTAGCTAAAATTTAAATTATTTACCATAAAATTTATGGCATAAATTTAAAGGATTTACTTTACTCATCAGGAGGACCTCACGTTCTGATCACTTTTTGCCGCCCACAAAGAGAGTATCTTATAGCGTCAAGCACAATAACGCCACGTTATCGATAGCCTACGCAAGACGATAAATTCTTGATTAGGATGGTAATAGAAATAATGCATATTTTGAAATATAATGATGTTTCATTAAGACAACATAACTTTGAGCAAAAATATTTAAAAGATTAAAATGAAATGAGTATACTGTATAATACTAACTAAACGATCTAGATTTTTAAAAATATACTTTTATTGTAATAACTTTCGAAAATTATTTGATCAAAAAAGAATTTCAAGTTTTTCAATTTTTTTTTTTAATTTTTAGCGATTTATATTTTTATCAAGCCAAATTATAAGTTAAAGAGGTGGTCGTCGCATTTTAAGGCGAAAAACGTGTTTTTCAATGGCCAATTATCGCAAAAGTACAAACTCTTGGACAAAGTATTACCTTTAACTAATGTATTTGAGCAAAAATCTTGCATCCCATAAAAAAGTCGAAAGTGACGGATGGCTCGTCCAATCAGAAACGTGCTTGCAAAACTGACAGAATTATTTTATCAAAATTTATCTCTTCCCTGAGTTTTAATGTACAACAATGATTTATAACTTAAATTAACCGGACAAAACGTGGGCAGATAATCGAGTTGAGTTTTTATGAAAATTATTAGATTTGGTCTAAGTATCACCAAAAAACAGTATTTTGTCCATTTTTTAGGGGTCTCAATCAAAATGTATCTCTTCTCTTGATTTAAAAGTGACACATTCGAAACCTACATAAATGTGCAGCTGAAGAGTCCATGCATATTATCGGTTTGAGTTTTGTCTAAATTTCTGACTCGTTTTTCTGTAAATCGTGTTTTAAAATTTCCAAAAATCAAGAAATTTCAACTTTTTTTATACGAAATATTTTTGAGCTCCTCAAAAACTGCTTTCCTAGTCATGTTTCAAAATAAAACGAGTACCGAAATGCTTGTAATATTCCATATTTTCCTAAAAAAAGCATAAAAATAAAATTGAGAAAATTCGTTTCTAGAGCCTCATTTTGCGACGACCACCCCCTTAATACAGTATGACTTGTTTAAATTAACTTTAAAGCAATGAAGCTGTCAAAATTAAAGTTAAATAATATTTTGCTATAAAATGGCTCAACCGACCAATGAGATCATCTAATTTCAGTTACGAACATCAACACTAAAAAATCACCCTGTATTAAGTAAAAATATATGCAAGAAGCGAAAAAAGCTCTCATTAATTTATTAAAGTACCTGGAACAATATTGATAATATTCGAAAATTCTTCTGGATTTTGTGTGATCATCACATCGAAATTAATTCCCCATTCAATCGGTAAATACTTCAAATCTGTCAGGAACAGACCTCTTTCTCCTCTAAAAAGTTCTTTTTTCGAATAAATTTCCATTTTTTCCTTATTTAGATTTTTTTTATTTGGCTTCTTTTAAAAAAATAAGAGCCGTTATCTATTGGTACCATAATACTCGTAAATGATCAAGCAGTTCAAATTTAATGACACCCAAATCCGCTGCGTATTGTTTTTATATTATGAATAAGCGGTCATTTAGCTTTTTGTTGCAAATTGCTTGAATTTCCTGAGTTTAGCAATAAATTGAACAATACTTCTTATCTACTTGATTACGGTGAAAATTTTTTTTCTCTCCTCAAAATTTATATGGGGAGTGTAGGGTGACATACCTATTTTTCATAGGAATAGGAAGTCTTAACTACAAACTTTAACGGATTTAAGGATTTATTAAAATTGTTTCAATTTGCAATGAATCAAAATTAAATTGTACAGTGGAGATATCCCTTAGTCAAACCTTTGATTAGAATGCGTACCACAAACGTGTAAAATCACAACTGTTAAAAAGGAGTAGTGCTACGCAATTCTAACCAACAAGGTGATTTGAAGTAGGATATAAACAATTTTTTTTTCTTAGAGGTTTTCGATATATACACCATACGTACACAACATCATACAGTTCATTTGGAATTAAAGATAAAAATTATTTTATACAAAATAAATACAATGCATTGTAAAAATAATCAATAAATTACTTTATTCTGATAATACATACGGAATCTCGTTTATAATTATAAAAAGGGCAAAGTTCTACGATGTAATTCTTTTTTTGGTAAAAAAAATAAAAATCAATAATTTTACCTTCAATTTTCATCTAAATCACTGTAACAAATTTTAATTTCACTGACGCATTACTGGCCAAACCAAGTCTTTATGAGCAATAAAATACTCGATGATAGCTGTTAAACGGACACCTGACAGCCACATAAAAAAACTTTATTATCCAACTAAAATTTTTTACCGTAAGGCGTCAAAAGACGATTCGGATCAAAAATTTTCAAAAGAAAAAATGGGTGTCAATTTTTTGACTCAGTTTTGTAAATGTTATCTGGTGATTCGAACGCCAAATTTTTTTAAATTTATTTCAAATAAAGATTAAAAACCTGATTGTGCACTTGGGAACAAAAATCATCCCGTACATTTCAGGTTTTTAATTATTTTCAAATCTCTGTAATAAAAGAGTATGTTTAAAATGAAAAAAAAGTGAGCCAGCTTTTTCTCACCCCGAAGTCTTGCTCTTTATGAAGATACTTATCAAGCAAAAAACTCACGCATAAAAAACGAAAATTCACACCAATATTCTCATCCTTTTATCGAATACAAAACTTTCATTATGATTCTGTCTGGTTATCGATACCGAATGTTTAGCTCGGCTGCTTATGCATGAGTTTGCATAATAAACTTTTCCTTAATTTTTTTTGGTTTGAGCTTTATTTTTTAAAAACTTTTATTACAAATTTTATAAACTCCCTTCAAATTCGTCGAGTTTCAGAATAAACTAATGAATTATTTTAAACATTTTCTTCATATCAATTGAATAACCAAAAACGCATATATTGGCAGAAAATGTATCGTCAGTTTGGGCATGATTATGTAATTAATTGTAAGCGAAATCTGCAAGAAGATACTACTTATAAAGTCTAAAATACGTTCAGTAAGCATATATTCAGTTTAAACATAAAGATTTGGCTGAGCATGTTGGCGCGAAAGATTTCGCGCTATATCGACATATTCTAGTCACTTTAGTAAAGTAGTTAGCGGATAGGGGTAAGTAACGTAGTCATGACTTGTCACTTGGGTTCGATTCCAGACTATCTATACTTTTTATATGGTCATCCCGTCAACAAGCAGACGATTTGAATATTTTGATGACAACAATATTTCAAAATTTATTTACAGATGGATTTGAGTATTTTTTAGTTAAGTTTCAAGCAGTTAAATTTAACTGTTAAAATGAAAGATAATGACAAAATATCTGATCATTTAACGATCCTAAGACTCGGGATATCATTTTGCTATTTTGACGATTTTAGTTTTGAAAACATAAATAATGAGAAATTCTGGGCCCCTGGCAGTAGCTATAACACAGAATTATGCATCTTATGGAGTCTTGATATGCATCAATATGTTAAACAAAAGGCAATCTCATCACGTAAGTTATTTCTAGGGAAAAAATTTTTGCATAACAAATATATTTGAATCATTTAGACGCTTTTTTAAAGAAATTCTTGAAAATCAAAATCATTTTTTTTAGGTTTTTGGCCGTGAAAAAACAGAAAAAATTAATTCTCAGACTATTAACTCGTAGACTCGATTTCCGGCAAGTAGTGACCATTCACCATTAAATCGCATTTTACAAGCGCTTAAACATTAATGACAAGACCAAGTTATAAAGTTAATCGATAAACTTTAAGACAAAATGACGTTTGTGCGTTTTTTATTGAAAATTTTTACTGTATTACAGTATATTTTTTGCAAAAATTTTTTAAATCAACAAAATTAAACCTTTCATCGTGATCCAGAAAAAAATTCTAAGACTTTCCCATTACACTATAGCCCCAAAATGATCACGTGACCGTATATTTAAGGAATAAGGTTTTGGTAAAAGTAGTACTGTTTTTTTTCCAAAAATTGCTTAAATCAATTTTTGAAAGAAGGTGGAGTGGTTTCCTTAGAAGTTTTTAAGACTTTTTTTACATTACACTCAAGTGCCGAAAACGATCACGTGACCTTCAATTAAGAAATGAGGTTTTTTGGCCCAAGTACCCCAAATAGTACTCAAATTACGCGAAATTTTGAGGACTAATACACACCTAATTAAAGTTTTGAACATAATAATATTTTCCAAACACGTCACGTGATCTTATTTTTCAAGAAATAAGGATTTATTTATGACATATTTTAAACTTTATTTGGATTATTTCGTCACGTGATTTTATTCAGACTTTCCTGTAATAGAAAAAAAGTCTTAAAAACGTTTGAAGTTGACCCTGGAATTTTTTTGACGTAATTTGAGTACTTTTCAAATTACTGTATAATTGGTACTATATTTTTTTTTCAAAGTACTCAAATCATGCGAAAGACCCCTTAAAAGAATCGTAACGAATTTCCTAAGACTCTAATGCATTACAGTATGGCCTCCAGTTAAATAGAGCTCTCCAGAAGTCATAGCTTTCGAAATGCTGATAACATAAGAATGCGTAGGCGAGAGAGAAGGTGAGAAAAATGAATAATTACCGATTGGTTTTTTTTTAATTTCAAGATTTTGTTTGTATTTATTTGTGAAAATTGGCCTCCGGTTAGAATAGAGCACCTCTGAAGCCAAAACTTCCGAAAAAATTAATTACTTAGAATCAAAGAAGGCGTAGGCGTGATTACGCTCTGGTTCTTAAACAATAATGATAATGAACAATAATTTCAGAGTCAATTTACGAGAGAATTTTGATGAAAACATATAATAATTGTTAAATGGAAACTAGAGAAACCCTTTGAAAGTTAACTTAACAGTAGTTAAAAATATAAATAAACGTTTAAATTCGTATGATTATTGCACTGTTGCCCGTCGCTGGGTACATTTTCGCGAATTTTTTTTTCTCATCCCCATTAAATGCCTTTTTGTTCATCGGAATTTTTTTATTTTTATTTAATTTATCGCAAATTGGCTGATATTATTTAAGCTATTGAAAAATGTATGTTGATAATGAAACTTTGCTTTAATATGGCTCGATCTATAGAATGGTCACTAGTTGCGGAAAATCGAGTCTGGGTACAGATTTGTCTAAGTCTACGAGTTAATATTTATTTTAATATTTTGAATTTCAGGATATTCCAAATATTTCTGGGCTGATTTGACTCATATCACTGTCACATTTGCTCTTCTTGCACTTGGATTTTTCAGCTGTTATGCTTATGCATTTGCTGATAGCTTTTCAAAGACAGGAAACGGGAATGCTAATTTTAAATGTTCATCGGAGCTGTGGGTAAGTTGAAAATTTTAAAAATCCGACTCTGGATGATTAAATTTGATAAAAAATGGTCGTGAAATTTTCATTTATTTAGACTTGAAATTGACTGATTACCGGGAATATTCCGTACGGACAGGGAACGGCAAACTAGATCGGATGGAATGAAATTATAGACGGATCGTATCAGTTTTTTTTTATCGAATATAACATCAAAAATATTTCCTTTTCAGATATTTTTCAAAGTGACTTCCGCTTACAATTGGTCACTAATTCAATTTGAAAATCTTATTTGCAACGAAGAATCAATAGCATCTTTACCAATACGTATCGTAAAAACTAGATCGTATCGGTGACGATAAAGTTACAATTTCATCCTCCGTCGATTACAATACGATCCGATATACTTGAAAATACCTACCTGTCGATACGATCCGATCCAATAAAGTTGAAATTGTACCCCTTGCAATCCGATCCGATTAAGGATAGTTTAATTTCATCCCTTATCGATCCGAGCCGATATGATTTTTTTATGCTGATTCCTGCGTACGGTGTACATTTTTTGTGAAGAAATTGGCTTGAAAAGTTTTTTTTTTAATTATTCCGATATATCCATATCGATCACATTCGTCATATTTTTCATTTTTGCAGGTTATTGATTACTTTATATATTTTAATAGGATGTTTAAAACTTTTACATTTCTTACTCATTTGAGTGAGTTTTAGATATCTCAAAAATTTCAGTGGTTATACATAACGGGTCAAGGGTAAAATGTTAAAAAGGAAGATGTAAAAAGCTGAAATTGACGTCCAATTTTCAACGTATTTTTATATATTATTGCGGAAAATCATTTAACAAATTGGACCAATTAAACTATTTTTTTTGTTTTCAAAAAATAAAGATAAAAATTTATTATTTTAACATTTTTCGAAAAAAAGGAATGGGTCCATTTGAACCAATGATTTTTTTAATATTTGTGGCTATTTTGAGCTATCTTAGAAACCATTGGTTGCGTTGTGTAATGAGTTAGACATTCTATCTTATAGAGTCACTTGGTGGCAAAATAATATAAGATGTCAGCACACGTTTTTTTCAAATTGTACTTTTATTGCCCACGAATGTTTCGTAGGAAAAGATAGGAAAAAAACTGCGACCAAAAATGTTAACCACTCTCTTCAAATATTCAAAAACTATTCAGCAACTTTGGTTCTTGTTTATAACTCGAGGATCTGTTTTGCATGGTCACTGGGTTGGCTTTCCTCAGGATGACGTAAAATTCCTGAAAATCTTGCAGCTAACACCCTACCAATGGGGTCAATATGCAGGAGTTCTATATCTTTAATGTTGCTGCTCAAATTTCCCTCATCTTTGCTTATTTGGGTAAAACAATGGGCTTTGGTGTTTTTTTCTTTTAGATAAAACAACTTGAAAATTCTGTAGAAGATCCTGCGGCAAAACAATTTTACACCGGGTCTACTTCAGACTTGTCTTCCATATAAATTCTCAATAATAAACTCAAAAAATATATTGATTTTTAGTTGCTTAATTTCGTCGTCATTCTGTGCAAACTTAATCTTTTAATTGTATAAATCAGATTTACTGTTAACTCGTAGACTCGATTTTAGCCAACTAGTTGCCGCACACCATTTAATAGCATTTTACGACGCTTATCATTAATGACAGATCAGTTATAAAGTTATCGATAAACTTTGAAACAAATGACGTTTGTGCGTTTTTTTTGAAAATTTTACTGTATTACAGTACTTATTTTTTGCAAAATTTTTTAAATCACAAATTAAACCTTTCATCGTGATCAGAAAAAAATTCTAAGACATTTTTTCCATTACATTATAGCCCGAAAATGATCACGTGACCGTATATTTAAGGAATAAGGTTGGTAAAAGTTAGTACTGTTTTTTTCCAAAAATTGCTTAAATCATTTTTGAAAAGAATGAAGTGTTTTTAGAAAGTTTTTAAGACTTTTTTTCCATTACACACAAAGTCCAAAAGCGTCACGTGACCTTCAAATTGGAAATAAGGTTTTGGTGAAAGTAAAAAAATAGTGATCAAATTACGTCGAAAATTTTTTTTGGGCCAATTGACACCTAATTAGAGTTTTGAACAAATAATATTTTCCAAACACGTCACGTGATCTTATTTTTCGAGAAATAAGGATTTTCTATGACATATTCAACCTTATTTTTGAATTATTTTCGTCACCTGATTTTATTCGGACATTAATGTAATAATAAAATGTTCTTAAAAAATCCAAAAGTTCATCCAAAGTTATTTGTTTGTAATTTGAGAACTTTTTCAATTACCGTATATACTACTATGTTTTTTTTCAAAAGTACTCGAATTATTTCGAAGACCCCTTGAAAGAATCGTTAAAACTTTTTAAGACTTCTATTCCATTACAAGATAGCCAGAAATTAGAATTAAATTAATTAATTAGAAGAAATTACATTAGAATCAGTGAAAGGTTCGCGCGTATGCGTAGAGAATTTGTAGAAACATATAATTTATTTTAGACAGACCGCTAGAAATCATTTGAAGTTTATATAAGGTAATTTGCAAATATAATTAAGGTTTAATTTCATCTTATTATTGACTTTTTTCGCAACTTTTAGCAACTTTCCGCAACTTTTTGTTTTCTTATTCATTAAATGCCTTTAATTCGTTTAAAATTTATTTTGTTATTTCATTTGTATAGCAAAGTCTAAATATTATTTTAAGTTATTGAAAAATGAATGTTGATAATATTCTTAAATAAACTTTGCCAATATAACGATTTAAAATGAGGCAACTAGTTGCTAAAATCGAGTCTGGGTACAGATTCATGTCTAAAGTCTACGAGTTAAACAGATTTTAAATCTCAAAATTTGGAGCATTTCAATCTTCGACCTTTTAGAACTATTAAAGGTCGAAAAAAAAGTTCTGATTCATGTTAAAAATGCTGCAAAGTTCTGAACTAATAGAAAATTAAACAAGAAATTTTTTAGACTATAGAAATTTTCCAAAAAAGGCTTTCGCTTGGAGATGCGCATTCATATTTGGAAGTTGAATTGCAAATAACAAGAAAAATGACGAAATGAATGAGGAGTAGGCTTCTAGTAGTTTTAGGGGAGCTACTAAAACCATTGCTATGCGTAGTTGAAGTTCAGATGACTTGAATAGTACTGGCAACTTCCTTAAGAGTTGTACTACGTCTTTGGAAAAAAAAATTATTTCTGAAGCCAGGTCCCAGATACTTTACTTGGAATGTGTAAAAAAGAGCCAATTATCGACGCCCACTCCCTTAAGTACTTAAATGACCAAGGAGTGTATTTAAACTTAATTTGAATCACAAATCGCTTTTAATACTTTATTAGTAATATCTGATATTTGATAACTTTACAAAAAAATTGTCGGATTTTTCCCCGATCAGAAAAATTTTCTAGTAAGCATTACTCTTTAGCGCCTCATTTCAAAGAAATTTCAAACTTATCACAACATTTTTTTTATCAATATCTACATTTTGTAAAAAAATGAAGGCTCTACGACATCATTCGAAGTTTTGTCATAAATAAGCATGAAGATTCTAACGCCCACACCCCCTTAATTAAGAATTTTTGGAAAATCTAATAATCTCAAAATTTTAATGTTAATTTTCTGATAGTTCAGAACTTTGTAGCATTTTTTAACATGAATCAGAAACTTTTTTTTTCGACCTCTTTAAGAGTTTCTTAAAGGGTCGAAGATTGAAAGTCCTTCAAATTTAGATTTCAAATCTGTTATCATGATCTTATGAGTATTGTGTCAAAATTTAAAAGAACGCTATTTTCCGACCGAATTACAGCGACCTGAAAAAAGGCCTTGGCCACCCTAGACTTGCCAGCACGAAGTTAGCTCTTCCTGCTTTCAATATATTAAGGACTCGAAATGCTCTAGAGGGCGCACCCAATGGCAGAAAGATTCATCCGACCGGCAAAACTTCAGACTCAGAGCTCTAACTTCCGCGTAATCGATCAATCGCTGTGATTGACATACTGTGACGGCGTTATAACCCTAACGGCTGAAACCACCGCAGCAAGTTCTGCTCTAACACCTAACTGCAATTAAGGGTTGCCGCGGAAGGTTGTATCGCGAGATCCATACATAGTAGATAACTCAATTTTTTCAATTGCATCGAATTTTTTCCATCAGTGTTCGGCTTGCTCAAATCATAAAACCCATCTTTTATTAATATTCCGTTACACTATCAAAAAAGAGAAGACCCTCACTGGAATTTGATCCCAGAGTGCTGACGTGAAACGTTTTTGAGATGAAGTTCGTTCCATAAGGATAATATGATCAAATCAAAAATTTTAAATAGAGTCAGCAGGGTCCCGGCGGACTAGGTGAGGGCGGATAGGTGAAATCCGGCTAACTTTTTACGGTGAAGGTTTTTGAGCAAAAAAACTTTGTTGGCGGATAGACCGGCTGGATAGACGTGAAGGCAAAGATAGGTTTATTTTCAATAACTTCCATAGGCAAAAAAGATAGGCGTTTTTCGAGAAGTCTTAAAATATAGGCATAATTTGAGAATTTTATGAATGAACAAAACTATTTAATTAATTTGTCGTTTTATTCTACTTTATCTAGTACAGTTGATTTGCGCTCAAAATCTTGCACAACAATTTGTTTCAAATAAATTCGCAGCAATTATTTCACAGCAATTTTTTCACGATAGATCTGATAAAGTGATTTAGTATTAGTGAGATAAAGCATGGCCGTTCTTAATTTCGGTGGATTTTTTTTTGATCTAAGCATTGCTGTTGCTATGCTCGATAACATAGATAACATTAGCATTTAGTTCAAACGAAGTCATTATGTGTTTTTTTA
>SCLH01000175.1:313990-329980 GCA_004367855.1 Oikopleura vanhoeffeni
TATAGAGAGTTATTAATTTCGCGTGTTTTGGTAGATTTGTGTTTTTTTGAATTCAGACCGGTAATTGGCGGATTTCCGGTGGGTCGTTTTTCAAGTTGTTTCATCAGCAAATTCGGTTCGTAGACTAATATAAGCATCATGGAGTTGAATATGGTTATCAAAGATTTATCGATGACGTAATGGGTAAGTAATTTTGGGGTACTTTAAATGAGTCCAGCTTTCACTGTACTTTCATTTCCAACTAAACCGACTACAGAATTTATTTCGAAGATGATATATAAAACTTCAGACATTTCCGGGTGTTAATGCGTTAATAAGTTTTGGTTTTAAATTCTGCACATTAAAAATTTCTTCGATATCAAGTTTTTTTTTTCATGAAAAATGGTCAAAATGCTAAAAAGTCGAAGAAAAACAACTTTTTTTGAGATACAAAAATTGACCTTCAATGCGGTTTTGATATTAAAAAATTTGACATCACAAAAAAAATGACGCCTATAACACCCGCAATTTTTTGGGAATTTTTAACTACAATATTTTAAAATTTAGTGCGAATGGCACTTATCGAGAGTGTACAGCGAGTGTTAAAAAAATTGAAATTTTTTACGATTTCAAAATGAAACTCGAACTCAAAATCTTTCCTAAAATGAATAAAAATTGTTTATCAACTGAAACAGAGTTTATAATCGGTTAGCTAACTATGAATAAGCATATAAAAACATATCACTGACGTTTTATTTTCGTAAGTTATATACGACATCCAGTTGCGTGGGTTTATGCACCCGCTTAACCCGTAGTGGCCGACGAATCTCTGGACCCGTAGTGTCTTTGACCATCCGGTGGGTGTTTATTTGAGATAAGATAATAACCGCGATTTCATTATCAACATTATTTCAATATGAATAATGATGATACAAAGAATTTTCTACTGTTATAAAAACAATTTTTAAAAGTTTATAAAAGTATCAAATGTGACATAAAATTAAAACTCTCTCATTTTTCCGCGATTCTGACAAACATAAGTGCCATAAATACGACGACATTTAGGGTTAATTTGCATTTAAAATTTGAAATTTAACGTCGACCATTTGGGTATGTAATGTCTGCAAAAAAAGAATGTTTTAAAACAAATTCTTAGTAAAATGAGTCTTAAATTTTTGTGGACATTTATTTCTCTTGGCTTTCGGTTCGCCTACGCATTTCTTTGTTATCCTTTTTCGGAAGTTTGGACTCCTACGAATGCTTATTTTAAACCGAAGGCCATTTAAAATAGCAATAAAAGGTCTTAGAAATATCGTTGACGATTCTTTTAAGGGGTCTTCCATGTGATTTGGTACTTGAGTCGTTAAAAACTTCTAAGAACCACTCACGTTTTTCAAAATTGATTTAAGCAATTTTTGAAAAAAACAGTACTATTTTTATCAACCTTATTCCTTAAATATACGGTCACGTGATCATTTTGGGGCTATGGTGTAATGGAAAAAAGTCTTAGAATTTTTTTTTGATCCGCTCAAAGGCTTTTTTTGATGATTTAAATTTTTTTGCAAAAAATAAGTACTGTAATACAGAATAATTTTCGAAAAAAAACGCACAACGTCAATTATACCAAATAGTTGATCTATGCACTTTTGAAATTTTTTATTTTTACATGATTAAGGGTCCTAAATTGCGATCAAAGGCCATTGCACCACGGATGGTGCAAAAGACACTGCGGGAGTTTAAGAGGAGCACTCAAAATAAGCGAGAAAAATATTAATTCTTCGCGCATTTTGATTGTTCAGATAAAATCGATACCAGTTTATGCTCACAAGCTCTCCCGACCCATGTGGAGATTGTTGAGATAAACTGGTATCGATTTTATTTGGCCAATCAGAAATCGGCGGGTAAATCGGGGCATTTTTGAAATTTGACTCGTATACAGTGTAGTATCTATATCGATTTCGCGACTCCTGGTCGTTATTTGCTAGATTTTTGGCCAAAAGTTTTAAATAATTCGACTTTCGAAAAACTACTTCCTCCGATCACATTCCTTAGATAACTCAGACTGAGCTCAAATATCTTGTGAATAATAATACACAAATTGGTCCAAAATCCGACCATTGCTTCCAATTTTTTATGAAAAAATAATAAATAAAAATTTCAGAAATCTGCATAAAAAAGATATTTGTGCTCAGTTTGAGCTATCTAAGAATGTAATCGGATTAGCCTGTATTCGAAAGCCGAATTATTTAAAATTTTGGCCAAAAATCTAGCAAAAACGACCAGGAAGTTCGCGTAATCGATACTACACACATTCCGGTTTAGGGAGAAATAATGATTCATGAATGTCACAGGATGATATGACGATTTGAAATAAAGAAATTTCAAAACTTAAAAATGGCGTATCGATGTTTCTAAGCTATCTTGTAGAGAATTTTTTTCTGGTCATTTTAAGACCCAGTTTTATTTGGTTTTGAGATTTTTTCTAAAAAAAAACGGTTTAACCCTCCGAGGCCTTGAGCTATTTTTCAAAAACACCTGTAAATTAAAGACCAGAAATGCAGGTTGCTTCTGAATAATTCACTTTTTAGGAAATTATTTTCCGAACTGCTGCATTTGCAATTTTTGTCCTGACGGCTCTGAGCAAATTTTTATTTTTTAAGGGGTGTCGTCGCATTTTAAGGCAAAAATGGGGTTTTCAATGACTATGTTAGCAAAAGTACAAATCGTCGGACCAAACATTACTCTCTGATTATATTTGAGCAAAAATATTGCATCCAAAAAATAAATCAAAAGTGACGGATGGCTCGTCCAATCAGAAACGTGCTACAAAAATAACAGAATTATTTTTTCAAAATTTATCTCTCCCTGAGTTTTAGGGTACAACAATGATTTATGAACTTAAATGAACCGGACAAAACGTGGCAAAACAAAGTTGAGTTTTTTTGAAATTTTGAATTGCTTTCAGTATCACCAAAAAACTATTTTGCCCATTTTTTAGGGGTCTCAATCAAAATGTATCTCTCCTGGATTTGAAAGTACACATTCGAAACCCAAAAATGTGCAGCTGAGAAGTCGTCGCAAAAACGGTTTGAGTTTTGTCTAAATTTTCGACTCGTTTTTCTGTAAATCGTGTTTAAATTTCCAAAATCAAGAAATTTCAACTTTTTATACGAATATTTTTGAACTCTCAAAAATGCTTTCCTAGCCATGTTTCAAAATAAAACGAGTACCAAAATGCTTGTTATTTTCCATATTTTCTAAAAAAAGCATAAAAATAAAATTGAGAAAATTTGTTTCTAGAGCCTCATTTTGCGACGACCACCCCCTTAAAGGGGGTTGTGGGTGTAGAATGTTGGAATTGCTGGGGAAATAGCCCTTCCTCCAGCTTGGACTGGAAGGGTCGATAACAGGCAGATAAGAATAAATGAGAAAAAAAATACGGGAGACTAAACCTTCTCTGTCAACTGCAAGTACAATTTTTAATTCTGGTGAAGGATGGCTCACCGGTGCGGCATCGAAAAATGGGTAAAAATATGTTGCTCAATTAACTCAAAATTGTAAATCTCGATCAATTTTGCTTTAATTGAATAAAACAAAAGATGTTTCGATAAAGTACGACGTCTTCAATAATTACCTAAAAAGAATATATTAACAAAATCGCCTTTGATTTTTAACGGTAAAAATGAAATTCAGAAATTCTCTTTAAAATCTGAATATCTCGGTCAATTTGTTTAAAATTAAATAAACAGAATATTTAAGAATCGTATGAAATGTTGCCATACATTTCCCGGAAAATAGTTGAAAAAAATTATTCTCTGTTTGTTTTTATAAGTAAAAAAAGTTCAGTTGATATTATTTCCCAGTAGAAGGGTTGTTGTTTTGGTTTGTCTGCGTTTGTGTCGCCTACGCAAGACGAAATGAAAATCTGATTGGTTGCTTTTCGTAATTATTTTCTCTCAGCTGAATTCAAGAATAAAAGAGAAACTTTTTTCAACGCTTGTTTCATTTACACCCACAACCCCCTTAAAAGTGATTTTGATAAATTAGCGTAGGTTAGGTTTTTTGTCGGAAAACACCTGTAGATTGAAGACCGAAAATTGCAGGTTATTTCTGAAAAAGCCACGTTTTAGAAAATTCAATTCTTAATCTTTTTCATTATTAATTTTTGTTCTGACGCCTCTCATTTCCTAAAAAAATGAATTGCGTAGGTTGAAGCACAATTTGTAAATGTTATTTTCTATAGGGTTAATAAAGTCAAAATGTGAATTACATAGTATTAAAGTGTAAGTCTTTCCTTAATCTCGCGGAATAGAGAAGAATAAAGTTGCAAGCACTTTTACTTTTCCCGTAATAACGCGCTCAAAAATAGCCTTTCAAAAGGCTATATACCTCGGAGGCTATATATATGCTTCGGAGGGTTAAAGGTGCGAAAAGTGACCTTTTAGTCCCTGGGTTCTCACGGGAGTTAAAATAGCGGTATCACAAATAAAATAAGCTGACTCGACATCGAATGGTTTTCTCCAAAATTAACCGGTAAAGTATAGCTCCCGGTACCAGAAGTGATATTTCAATGATTTACATGTACCAAAAGATGCGCAATTATCGTTTTTTGTAAAGGGTATTATAAACTAGGGGTCATAAGTAGTCAGAGTTTTCAGAAAAAATCTCAAAACCAAAAAAATCCTAGGTCTTAAAATGACCAGAAAAAAATTCACTACAAGATAGCTTCAAAACATCGATACCCTTTTTTGAGTTTTGAAATTTCTTATTTCAAATCGTCTATATATATAATATGTGTTTTATTTTGACAGTCAGTATTAAATACAGAAATAACTTAGTAAATATTGGTTATCTTTATTTACTGAGTTTTTTTGTGTATTTCTGATCGTCAAAATAAAAACCAAAAAGAAAACTATTCTAACATGGAGACATTGTCTTCGAGACAACTTAGTAATGATATTGAAGATGCGACGGAAGACAAGAATTCCGCATTTCTCGCAAGTCATAGTGGAGTTAATTAGCCTTATTTCGTCGGTTTTATTTGTTTATTTTTGAATATATATCGAATTAAAAAATAATTAGATTTTTTTAATAATATTTAATGCACTTGGTGTGCACCCTTTTTTATATTTTCCAAAGTTTTTTTATGCTGATATTAGTCTAGTTTCGAAAATTTCAAGATGTGACATGAACTTTTGAAGGCTGTGCAATTGGCGAAATTCCTCGGCCACCCTACTGACCAGGTGCGTGAATGATTTAATTAAGTTGTCAAGTTCCATATGAACATATTCATAATCTTTTTTAGTTAATCATACTAAAAATTTTGACTTGATTTACTGAAAAAGCCACTCCTCCTAAATTATAAATATTTCCTACGCAATCTACTGGTGAAATTATGCTGGACTGTGTTTTTTGAGGCAGGTTTTTCCTAACAAAACATGTTTGAAGGAAGTACTAGTCGCATTTTAAGGCAAAAAACATGGTTTTCAGGGTCGATTCCGTGAAATACTAGAAATCAAAAGAACGTATTAATTTAAGTTTTGGGATAATCGAAGAAAAATATTGCTCTAAATAAACATATCGGAGGCCTCTGATTGGCCGACCAATCAGAAACGAGCTTTTAAAAATGATGATATTTTCACTTCAAAATGTATCTCCTCCCCGAGTTTTAAAGATAAACGATAAATTCATGGTTTGTTTTTACCGCAAAGAAAGCTCCTATTTTTTTATGCTCCTATTTTAAGGATCTCAAGCAAAATGCATCTACTCCCTGGATTTTCACTACATAAATTCAAAAATCACATGAATAAGACACTAGAGGCTACGCGCAGAGCCTCGAGTTCGACAATTTTTCATTTTGTTATTTGTTTGTCGGTAAACAGTTATTTAAATTTTCAAAATTAATAAAAAATTATAAATTTTTTGTCAAATTGTAATTAAAACACTTTTTGGTGACTAATGAGATTACAAGACTACTAATAAACTTATTTTTGCCCATATTTTCAGAAAAAAACATTCAAAATAATCTGGAAAATTTCATGTCTGAGTCTCTAAATGCGACCAGTACTCCATTGACAATTTTTTTTCTTATAAAATTTTTTGTTAACTCGTAGACTTGAGAAGTTAATCTGTACCTAGACTCGATTTCCGGCAAGTAGTGACCATTCTTATAAATCGAGCCATATAAGCANGAGCATCTTTAAGGGTTCCACGTGATTGGAGTATATGAAAGAAAGCATATTACAGTAATTTGAAAAAGTACTCTCAATTACGTCAAAAAAATTCCAGGGTCAACTTCAAACTTTTTAAGACACTTTTCTCGTTACACCAAAGTCCGAATATAATCACGTGACGAAATAATCAAAAATAAGGTTGGAATATGTCATAAATTAATCCTTATTTCTCAAAATAAGATCACGTGACGTTTTGGAAAATATTATGATTCAAAACCTGTGAATATAGGTGTTTTGGCCCAAAAAATTCCGGCGTAATTTTGATGGCAGGGGTTTTTAACAAAAATTTAACAAAAAGTTTTTTACGTTTAAACAAAATTTTTTAACAAAACATTTTTTAACACATTTTAACAAAACATTTTAACAAAAACAGTTTTAACAAAATTTTCAACAAAAAAAATGCATTATTTAACAAAAAAACGCATTTATTAACAAACAACCCATTTAATAACGAAAAAAACATTTTTAACAAACAACAACATTTTTTAACAAAACAAGAAAAACCATTTTTTTTTAAACAAAAAAAAACATTTTTAACAAAAAAACATTTTTTAACAAAAAAATCATTTTTAACAAAAAAACATATTTCCGATATAAATTTGAACTTTTCAGAGGTTTTGAGTTTATTTTTGTTACAGTTTGATAATTAATGAGAGAAGACGCTCAACATGTGATGGACTCAGAAAGTAAAGATTAAAAAAGTTTGCGGGCTAAAATATTTATCAAGCAGGGCAAAATGCTCAGAATTGCACATTTAAATTTTTCGCCATTTTACTTGTGACCTATAAATGTTGATTTATTTTTTTTCAAAAATGACCTAAATAGATTTATTCAAATTAAAATTCAACATGTTCGCCGGTCTTATTTTAGCAGACGGAAAGTGAAGCAAATGTTCAGAATTGTTTTTCAGAACAAATTTAGCGAAAAAGTAGCACTGATTATGAGTCACTGAGAGTTAACAACCGAGAATTGTGGGCGAGTTCGATTTTTCAAAAAGGCCCACTTAGAATAGTGTAAAAAAAGCAGTGGTTTTTGGCCGCTCAGAATCGGTCTAAGGTTTCCGATAAAGAAGCTCTGTTTTACGGCCTTCATAGTAAGACCTGAAGCTTTTCGCAAGTACTCTAGAAGTGTTGCATGAAAGGGTTAAGCTTAGTGGTCACGAAAGCCGCTAGAGAGCAAACACGCGGGCCATGTGCAGGCTCAAATTTTTTTTGCTGGTTCATAGAAAAATAACGGTTATAGTGTACACTCGTCGCATGGCAAAACTTTTCTCGGAAAAGTCTAGTTATTGTAAAAAAATGGTGTTGTTCTGCGGAACACGACCACTTATTTAACCCTAACCCTACGCCTTCCCAAAAACAGCTTTGCGTCGTTCTATACCGTGTACACTGGACACGAGTTTACCTAACCCTAGTTCTAATAACTTCAAGATAGGATATATCAGTTACACAATAAAATTATAGTGTACATCGGGGGCATGGCAAAACTTTTGTCAACAAAAAACTAGGTTGGTGCAAGAAGACAAGGGTCCTACGACAGAACTTATCTCTCACCCCAACCCTATTTTTTTTCCTGACAAATGAAGTTTTTGCACGGTTTCATCCTGTATACTGGGCACGAGTTTCAATTTTGTTAGAAAATGTTTTCCCCTTTTGTACTTTATTAATAAAGCATAATTATATATATTGTTTTCAAAAAACAATAAATGCAACCGAGAATAATTTTGTGAATATTTTTGTGTGAGGATTTTACCTTCCAACAAATGTGTGTTCTTTTGATGAGTTGAAACTCAAAAGTTTTTTTGTTAAAAATGTTTTTTTGTAAAAATTGTTTTTTTGTTAAAAAAAATGTTTTGTTAGAAAATGTTTTTGTTAATAAATGTTTTTTTGTTAAAAAATGTTTTCTTTGTGAAAAATGTTTTTTGTTAAAAAATGTTTCATTGTTAAAAAAGTTTTTTTTTGAAAAATGTTTTTTGTTAAAAAATGTTTTGTTAGAAATGTTTTGTTAATAAATTGTTTCCTATTTGATCACTTTTTGTTGGCAGGGGTGTTTTTTAACAAAAAAGTTTTTAACAAAAGTTTTTTAACAAAGAAATTTTTAACAAAAATTTTTAACAAAACAGATTTTTTAACAAAAAAGTCTTTTTAACAAAAAAAAATACTTTTTAACAAAAAAATTTATTAACAAAAAAACCATTTCAATAACAAAAAACATTTTTTAACAAACAAACATTTAAAAACAAATTTTCAAAATTACAAAAAAATCTTTTTTTTAAGCAAAAAAACAAACAAACATTAACAAAAAAATCATTTTTCACAAAAAAAATATTTCCGATATAAAATTTTGAATTTTAAGACGTTTTGCGTTATTTTTTACAGTTTAATAATATGAATGAGAAAGACCTTAAAGGGGGTATTAAGGGGGTATATCTTCTGATTAAATAAAGGCTTAGAGGTATTTAAAATGCTCCAATTGATCCGGGGTGATAATTAAGTGTACTAAGAACCCAATCATCAAAAACCATTTTTCGCATTTTCCGATTTTTCTAAGTATTTTTTTTTAAAAGATTTTAGTTAAAAAATAACGTTTGCTCAATTGTACCACTAAAATTCAAAATATCGCCTTGACGTAGGCCAACTCTTCTCATCAGTGTTAACTGGCTTTCTTTTGAGCTTACTTTCGAAAAAATCGAAAGCACTTTTTTTTTTCGGAAATTTTTTGGAAAATGACCAAAAAAATCATATTTCGAGTTTTAGCTGGAAATTGGAAAAAGCCCGTGAGAGTCTCTTACAATTGTTTTAGGAACTTCTGATAACAATTTGAACCATTTTGCAAATATATCCTAGGAGGAGATAGATTTGAATGCTGAAATTGTGAAAAATTCGTCGGTTATTTGGCGTTCTAGAATTGTTACCGTCGCCGGATCACAAAAAAAGGCGTGAGAAAAGAATGATTGACATACTACCGTTGACGTGACCTTGAAAAATTAAGGGGGGTTACTCAAAACGGGTTTTTTAATTCGGTTAGGGACAATAGATAACTGCACAAATAGCCTCAAGAAGGCCTCAAAATGCATTTTCTGCTCTATACATAAAAAAAAAAAACCATTCGAGATTTTTTCCTCAAAATTTTCGAGTTTTTCAGATCTTTTTCTGATATTTTATTGAGAAAAATACATAGAACCTCAATTTTAATAGAAAAAATTCTAACACAATAATAGTGAGTAGCACGTTTGCTTCAGTTTGCAGTAGCTTCAATGGAGGGTATTCGGTATTATCGGATGAAAAAACATTTTCTAGAACTCCAAAAACATGACTGTCGGGCTAAAACAAAAATCGCAATTTCCTAATTAATAGGAAGCGAAGTTAAATAAAAAAAGTTTTTCACTGGAAATTGAGAGACATGTTTGCATGTATTACATAAATTTAAAAACAAATTGTATCGATCGTTTCGAAGAAAAATTTCGTTTCAGTTGGAATTTTTTACATTTCTTTGATTCTAGAAGTATAAGGATCCAAATTTCAACTGACGTAAGCAGATTTTTTGTTCAGGACGACATGCGCTTAATTTGATGTACTACAGCTCAGTACGGATAAAATTTTTTTTCTAGAAATGATGAAAATTCGACTTCCGGTGAATTAATCTGCAATTTTCTTCTATAGATAGGAGCGATGTTAAAAAACAAAAATTTCAACTAGAAATTGGAAGGAGACAAGTTTCTCCATAAATATAGCCAAGTTAAAAAAATTGTATGAATCGTGTTTTGAGAAAACTGAGCTACAAACTAAAATATCTGAATTACAGTTTTTCATTATTTAGAACAAGTCCGATCAAAATTTTCGAAAGATATTCCGATACACTGTCAACCTCGTAGAATTGTTATTCTTCCAAGTGGTAATTAATTTCCACTAAGCCGTTTCCGAGATAAAAGACATGGAAGTTCAAAATCAGTGTCTAGAAAACTCTACTCCCACTGGTCTGTGGTGCTCAAAAAACCTAAGAGTTTTACTTTAGTCGGAAGCAAAGCATAGATCTTCCTTTTCGCGATTTTAGAATTCTATAACTTGGTTTCGTTTTGGTCTGAGCCCCGATCAAAAATGTCCAAAAAACCGTTGAGTACCCCCCTAACCAATTTGATAATCGTCGGGAGTAGATAGATTTTGCAGTTTGAAAAGCCACCTTGTTACGATACTGTAATCCCCTATGCGTGTAAATGGTCAAAAAATAATTTGTGATGTACTTTTCGCAAAGAATTAAGGATAGATCTGAACACATAGAGCATTTTGGTTTTTCTCATGAACTGCTTAGTTTTTCAGAATAGTATCACCGTCGAAGAGTCAATATGCGCCAGATATACCCCCGCTTAACATGTGATGGACTCAGAAAATAAAGATTAAAAAGTTGCGCTGAAATATTTATCAAGCAGAGAAAAATGCTCAGAAATTGTACATTTAATTTTTCGCCATTTTGCTTGTGAAACTACTAGAATGCAATTTATTTTTTTTACATAAATGACCAAAATACGATTTAATCAAATATAAATACACTACAATGTTTCGCTGTTTATTCTAGCATCAAACGGGGAAGTGAAGCAACCAAAAGGGTTAAAATTGTTTTCAGAACAGAATTTAGCCGAAAAAAGTGCATCTCTTAGAGTCACTGAGAGTTAATAAGCGAGACCTTGACTGGTGCGAGTTCGCATTTTTTCAATAAAGAGAACCCACTTAGATAATGTAAAAAGCAGTGGTGTTTTGGTCCGTTCCAAGCATCCGGTCTAAGGATTTGTGAAGAAGGCCTCTGTTTTACGCGTTTTATAGTAAACCTGAAGCTTTTTGCGCAGTACTCTGAAAGTGTTCGTATGAATGGATTGACTCTAGTGTCCACGAAAGCCGCTAGAGAGCAACACGCGGCCATGTGCCAGGCCTCTAATTTTTTTTATTGGCTGGTTCATAGAAAAATAACTGTTAATAGCGTACACTCGGTGGCATGAAAAACGTTTCTCCGGAAAAGTCTATGTTATTGTAAAGAAATATGGTCGTTTGCTTCCTGCGGAACACGACCTATGTGTTAACACCCTAACCTAGGCCTTTCCAAGAAAGAGCTTTTGCGTCCGTGTCTATACCGGTTACACTGGACACAGTTTACCTAAGCCCTAGTTTATAATACTTCAAGATAGGATGAAATCAACGTTCTACACATAAATATAAGTGTAAACTCGGGGGCAGTGGCAAAACTTTTTGTCAACAAAAAAACTAGTTGGTGCAAGAGACAAGGGTCTACGGAAACTAATCTCTCACCCCCAACCCTATTATTTTTCCTGACAAGAAGTTTGCACGGTTTTAGCTCGTGTATCTGAGCACGGTTTCAAATTTGTTAGAAAATGTTTCCTCCGTTTGTATTATTAATAAAACAATAATTATAGATTCTTTTTCAAACACCTATAAATGCAACCGATGATATAACTCTTTGAATTTTTGTGTGAGGAATTTTCACCTTCCAACAAATGTGTGTTCTTTGATGAGTTGAAACTCAAAATGGTTTTTTTGTTTAAAACATGTTTTTATTTTATGAAACAAAGTTTTTTTTTGTTAAAAAATGTTTTTTATGAAACAAAGTTTTTTTTTTTGTTAAAAAATGATTTTTGTTTTTGTTATAAAATATTGTTGGTTAAAAAATGTTTCTTTTGTTAAAAATTTTTGTTAAAAAAATTGTTTTATTTGTTAAAAAATGATTTTTTTGTTTAATAAATGTTTTTTGTTAAAAAATGTTTTCCCCTATTTGTTAACCTTGAATCAAAAGCCTTATTTCCTAAGTTTGAAGTCAATGGATGCGTTTTTTGGTCTTTGGTGTAATGGGAAAAAAGATCTTAAAAAAACTTTTAAAAGAGCACTCAACTCTTTCAAAAATGGATTTAAGTAATTTGTTGAATAAAAAACAGTACTATTTTTGCCAGACCTTATCCCTGAATATACGGTCACGTGATCACTTTTGAGAAAAAAGTCTCTTAGAATTTTTTTTGGTCCGCTCAAAGGCTTTTTTATGATTTAAATTTCTTTCTGCAAAAAATAATAGCACGTTTTGTGCGTTTTTTTTTTTAACTTTTCCTGGCATTACAGTACGGCTATTTGTTGCAAAAAATTTTTTAGAATCACCAATAAAACTTTGAAAAAAATTCTTAAGACTTTTTTCCATTACAGCACCATAGCCTAAAATGATTACGTGACGTATATGTAAGAAATAAGGGTTGGGCCAAAAATAGTACGTTTTTTCTGTTTCAACAAATGCTTAATAACTCTTTAACAAAAGTGGAGACCGGTTCTTAAGGGGTGTATAGGCAGTCCAATATCTATTTAAGCTGGAAGTGATGTCAAGCTTCAATTTCACGATTTTCTGAAGTTTCAACGTGGCCTGTTTAGTTTTTATAGAATTTTACAAAATTGTGAAAAAAAAATTCAAAACTTATCCAAAAAAATATTGAAAAGTTTTTTTAAGTGTCTAAAATGAGAAAATGGTTTTGCTCTTGGCGCGAGAACGTAAATAATTGACTCAAAAAATCAATTTTCAACCTGTGATCCTGGGAGTTAAGGCCAGAAATGTGAACATCGGGCACTACATTTTTTTTTTCTAGAAATGATAAAATTCGACTTCCGCTGATTAAATGCTGCAGATTTTCTATAAATAGGAGGCGATCGTTTTAAAAAAAAAAAATTTCACTAAAATTGGAGAAGACCATTTTTCCTAAGACCAAGTTTAAAAAAAATTGTATCGAACGTTTTTGCGAGAAAACTGAGCACAAATTCTACAATATCATGAAATTCACAGTTTCTCATTATGCAGAACAAGTCCGATCAAATTTTCGCAAAATATTCTCCGATAACTGTCAACCCTCGTAAAGTAATCTGTTTAATCTTACAAAGTGTATTAATTTCCATAAGCCGTTCCGAGATGAAAAGACATTGGAAGTCAAATCAGTGGTCTAGAACTCTACCCCACTTGGTGCTGTGGTGTAAAAAAACGTAGTTTTTACTTTATGTCGGAAGCAAAAGGATAGCTCTTCCTTTTAGGCTTTCAGAATTTCTGATACATTGTACGCCCTTCTTTGTTTTTTGCTCTTGCGCTGAGAACGGTAAATAATTGATGCTCAAAACATATTTTCAAACTGTGTCGCCTGGGAGTTAGCGGCAGAAACTTTGAAGCATCGGGCACTTAACGATTTTTGTTTAAAATTGTCTCGAACATCGTTTCTGTATGAATGAAAACTAATTCATAATACAATAAAAAAAGAAATACGACCTTTAGGCCAAAATGACCAAAACCGACGCTTATCGTATTTTTCTGAAGCATTCTTCAGTAGTGAAAATGAGAAAAAACAAACACTAATTTTTGTATAACAGATAATTACATTCTCGTGAAAAAATAAGAATTGGTTTTGAAGATAAGACGAACAAAAAATACGACTTTAAAAAATTTGTTGCTCGCGGTCAATCAATATTTAACCCGGTATGGTCGAGACATGCGCTAATGAAAAAGTTGGAAATAAAATGTGTTCGGAAGATAGACGAAGCTTCTATTCCTAATTCCGACTTTATTAGACTCTGGCCATAAGAAGGAATATAAAGATTATGAGCCTTGATAAATATCCATTTCCAGCCTATCACTCACCCTTAAGAAAGTTTTTAAGACTTTTTTTTCTCGTTACACGCGAAAGCTCCCAAAACGATCAGCGTCTGACCTTTCAAATTAAGAAATAAGTTTTGGTACTCAAGTACACAAATAAGTACATTAAATACGCCGATGAAAATTTGTAAGGACTAATAAACAATAGATCTAAGAGAAACTTTGAACATACCGAGCATTTCCAAAAACGACACGGTTATCTTTATTTTTCAAAGAATCAGAGTACCACACGAGTTTATGACATATTCCAAACTCTTTATTTTTCAATTTATTTCGTCACGTGCGATTTTATTTCGGACTTTCGGTGCAATAGAAAAAAACTCTTAAAGATACGTTTGAAGTTCATACCCCAATAGTTTTTATGCAATTTTGAGTACTCTTTTCACAAATACCGTATTATGTGGTACGGTGATAATCCAAATTAACCAGCGGTAAATTTCAAAAGTTCATCGAGCAGAGCTCCGTAAGTAGACCTCAAAAGAATCGAAGGCTCGGACTTTATGATGAAATTTAGCAAACTATTGTCAAATAATGTACTGAAGCGGTTGCCCAGAGAGCAACAATGCGCCTTGTTGAAATCTCACAAATTTGACCATTTTTTGCTCTCTAGTGATCGTTTAGTACATAATTGACTCATAGTTGCCTAATTATTTTCATTAGAAAGTCGACCTCTCCGATTCTTTTTGAAGGGTACTAACAAGCCTCTACGATGAACTTGAATTGACCTTGATTTTGTGAAAAACATATAATTATTTTTTAATATCGTAGACTATAGAAAATCTTTGAAGTTTACTAATGCGTACGTTTAAATATAAATAAACGTTACAATTCATATTATTATCGCACTTTTGTGTGTCATGGAGTCATTTCCCCGCGAAATTTAATATTTACTTATCCCATAAATGGCTTTATAACTTTATCAGAAAAACAAAAAAAAGATATTTTAATTTATTGCAAATTGGCTGAATTGTATTGTCAAAAGTAATAAAAATGTATGTAATAATAAACTTGCTTATATGGCTCGATTTTTAAGAATGGTCACTACTTTTCTCCTGGGTTTTACCGATATTATGATTTAATTACAAAAACCGGCAATTTTTCTTGTTCTACAAATGCACTAGAAAGTATAAACAGATGTCTCAAAACTGCATCCGGAAGTGGCCACCTGACATATTCAAAATCTTTTCGAGTGATCCGCGATTTTAAAATTAATTACTTACTTCTGCATGAAGATCGTGTAAGAAATAATAATTTAAACCGCAAAAAAAAATCCACACTTTCTCGAGAAGCTAAGTTGGAAACATTATTAGAAGATTTTTCACTTCTAACACTTGAGGAACAAATTGAAAATTTTGTGGTAACTGCGTTTCAAATTGGTACTATGGATAAATTCATTTCATTATCAGAAAATCTTTCTTCGTCTTATATTTTGTCTACTGCAACCACTGAACAAGAACTTGATGAATCAATTTATGCAAGTTTTATTCAACCCGATTCTGATTCCGAATCGGATTCCGAATTTTAAATTCGAAAAAATTCTTATTTCTGTATATTATTTATTTCTGTTTGTTTTTGTATATCACTTCAAATAAAAAATTTCAAAAAAAAATTTGTCTTCGGTAATTTAATTAAAATCACCTTGAAAATTTAATAGATAAATATCATTAAAAATCCTATACAAAATATCTTAATTAGAATATATAAACAGCAGGCATTCTAATTTGTCAATTATTAAGTGCTTTTAAAGTGTAGTAGCGGTGTGGGGTAGCAGGTGTGGTAGCTGGCACAAATCTCAAATGCTGGCGTTTCGGGCCGATCCCCTAAATCAGACTTAAAATTAAAAATTATTAATTTCGAATCACTTCATTATTTCTCCTTTACTTTCCACATAATTTTAATCTGGTTATACCCGATGGCTAATACCCCGGTTTTGCATCTGAATTCTAATTTGAAAAAACTTATTTAATAAATAGCCATTTTAATGAAAAAACATTGAGAAAGAATACATTTGCCACTTGTAGAAACAAAATAAAGCCGGTTTGATGGCTCAACTAAATCCCGTAAATGGTAAATTTCGACGTCAAAAGTATTTAAAGTTTTT
>SCLH01000175.1:331103-342363 GCA_004367855.1 Oikopleura vanhoeffeni
CATTTAATGGGGATAAGTAAATATAAATTCGCGAAAATGACCTCCAGTGACACACAAAAGTGCAATAATAATATGAATTTAAACGTTTATTTATATTTTAAACTACCGCATAGTAAACTTCAAATGATTTTCTATAAGTCTACGATATTAAAAAATAATTATATGTTTTTCACAAAATCAAGGTCAATTTCAAGTTCATCGTAGAGGCTTGTTAGTACCCTCAAAAGAATCGGAGAGGTCGACTTTCTAATGAAAATATTAGCAACTATGAGTCAATTATGTACTAAACGATCACTAGAGAGCAAAAAATGGTCAAATTTTTGAGATTTCACAAGGGATTGTTGCTCTCTGGCAACCGTTCAGTACATATTTGACCAATAGTTGCTAATATTTTCATCAGAAAGTCGAGCCTTCCGATTCTTTTGAGGCTACTTACGAGCCTCTACGATGAACTTTGAAATTTACGGTAATTTGATATACGGTACACAATATACGGTATTTTGAAAAGTACTCAAATTGCATAAAAAAAACTTTGGGGATGAACTTCAAACGTTTTTAAGATTTATTTCTTACAAAGTCCGAATAAAATCACGTGACGAAATAATTGAAAAATAAGGTTTGGAATATGTCATAAACAAATCCTTATTTCTTGAAAAATAAGATAACGTGTCGTTTTTGGAAAATGTCGTTATGTTCAAAGTTCTTAGATTATGTGTTTATTAGTCCTTACAAATTTTTCGGCGTAATTGAAGTACTATTTGTGTACTTGAACCAAAACCTTATTTCTTAATTTGAAGGTCACGTGATCGTTTTTGGACTTTGGTGTAACGGAAAAAAAAGTCTTAAAAACTTCTTAAGGGGGTTGTATAGGCTGGAAAGGATATTTCAAAGGCTCATATCTTTTTATTCCTTCATGGCAATCTAATAAAGTTCGGATTAGGAATAAAAGTTCGTTATCTCTGGAACACATTTTATTTCCAACTTTTATCATAGCATGTTCGACCAACCGGTAAATTGAGTTGACCGCGAGCAAAAAAANTTTTTAAAGTCGTATTTTTTTTCGTCTTATTTCAAAACAATTTGATTTTTTCACAGAGAATGTATATTTTTATAACAAAAAAAATAGTAGTGTTGTTTTTCTCATTTTCACTCTGAAAATGCTTCAAAAATACCGATAAGCGTCGTTTTTGGTCATTTTTGGCACTAAAAGTCGTATTTTTTTTTCATTGTATTTATGAATTCATTTTCATTCATACAGAACATGTTCGAGACAATTTAAAAAAAAATGTAGTGCCCGATGTTCAAATTTCTGGCCTTAACTCCCAGGATCACAGTTTGAAAATTATTTTTTGAGCTCAATTATTTACCGTTCTCGCGCAAGAGCAAAAAACATTTTCTCATTTTAGACACTTAAAAAAATTTCAATATTTTTTTGGAAAATTTTGAATTTTTTTTTCACAATTTTTAAAATTCATATAACTAAACAGGCCACGTTGAAATCAGAAATCGTGAAATTAAGTTGACATCACTTCCAGTTAAATAGATATGGACTGCCTATACAACCCCCTTAAGAACCTTCTCACTTTTTGTTAAAGAGTTATTAAGCAATTTTTGAAAAAAAACAGTACTATTTTGGCCAACCTTATTTCTTAAATATACGGTCACGTAATCATTTTAAGGCTATGGTGTAATGGGAAAAAAGTCTTAGAATTTTTTTCAAAGGTTTTATTTGGTGATTCTAAAAATTTTTGCAAAAAATACGTACTGTAATGCAGTAAAAATTAAAAAAAAAAACGCACAAACGTCTATTATTTTTGCAAAAAAAATTTAAATCATCAAAAAAAGGAGAGATGTTTTTCGGATATTTTTCTGAAGTATTTTTTTTAAAAAGATGAAGTTAAAAATACGTTTGCTCGGAATTTTGACCATAGACTTCAAAATTATCGCTTGACGATAGACGCACTTTCTCATCAGTGTTTCATGGCTTCTTTTGAGTCTTTTTCGACAAAATCGAAGCATTTTTTTTTGTTTCGGAAATTTTTCGGGGGAAAATGCCAAAAAATCAATATTAGTTTCTAGCTCGACATTCAAAAAAGCTCTCCTTTATCTTTTAAATTCTGAGGAATATTGATTCAAAAATTTGAGGCTATTTTGCAAACATATCCTGGAGGGATGATTTGAAAGTCTGCATTGTTTTTAATTGTCGTTATTCTGGCGTTTCTAGAATTGTTGGTGCCGGTATCGAGAAAGTCTCCATTAAAAATTCTATATCTACCGTTAGTGAATCTGTGATTTGAGCTCAATTGGATACCGTCTGGGAGAGATAGATTTGAAATTTTGAAAACGTAAACCTTGTTTAAGATACTGGTACCTATGGTGGTAAATGGTCAAAATATTTGTGATGTACTTTTCGCAAAGATTAAGAATATGATCTACAAATTTAGCAATTTTTGGTTTTTCTCATAAGCTTTTAGTTTTAAGAATATATTCACGCTGAACTGATGTCAAATTATGCGATTATACCCCTTAAGGGGTTCCCGGTCCCTGAACATTGACCATATTCTCGATAAACATATTAGCGACACGGCTTCAAGGATATTATTACAGATTAGCCAGTTTGTAGACTCAGCCTTTCAACTTGCGAAAAAAAAATCTTGCCAAACACTTTTTGTCATGAAACACCGATCCTTCACGGACATCATAGCGGCACAAGGCCAACGCTACAGCGCAAACGGCAAAATGCTAGTCATCCTTCAAGGGTTTTATTTTCTGAAATATCAAGCTCCAAAATTTTACATATACAGTGTATGACTTAGGTTATAACAAAAACTTTCACTGGTAAGCATTTTTTGTCGATAAGCTGGCTTATATTTATTCTTCGAAATACGTAAAAAACCGGTCCAGAATACCGCGTTTTTGGACTTTTTTTAATCGGCAAAATCTCTTCTCCTAGGTTAATTTTCCAAAATTTCGACATTCAAATTTTTGCAAAAGCCTCAGCTCCTAACAAAACAGAAAACTTTCATGGGCGGTTTTTGTCAATCTTCGACTGCCCATAACGATCCAAAAATATTTGAATTATTCAATGGTACGTGAAACAAAATTTACGGAAAAAAAAATTGTGCTTCGATTTTTTTTCGAAAGGTTAGGCTCAAACGAAAGCTTGAAGGAACCTGAAGAGAAGTTTGGCTTTTACGTCAACCCGATACTTTTGAAGTTTTTTAGTGTTCAACATTTGACAACAACGTTATTTTTGAACATAATTTTTGAGAGAAATCTCTAGAAAAACAATCGGATAAATACGCAACAATTTTTAGAAAGATTTTTTTCTTGTTGTTTCAATTTGGGCTTTGTTTTATTGCGTTTTTCAAAACATAAACAATTGAATTTGGCTCATTTTTATAGCATAATAATGCAGAAATGTAGGCACGGGATACCCCTTAAATACGCTGCTCGAACCACGCTCCGGATTCATTAACTTTCATTTTATACGATATTCTACGGTCAAATCGGAAAAATTTAAAATTTGTGAAAAAGACCGTCGAAAAAACCGAAATTTCACATAGAAAGAAATGAGATTAAATAAGATATAATTTAAACCGGTGGCATGAGTCGCTTCCAATTCGGCAAGTTTGAGGTGTGATAAATTTCCTTTACATTACGGTAATAAGGGCTCTTTGTAGTATTTTCTTTGGCCGATCCGTAGTTTTACGTTTAAAAAAAGTATAAATTGCCAGAGTATTAAACAAGAGCGAAAAAAAAAAAGTGAAGACATATTTAAGTATAGTGAAGTCGCATTGCCCAAATATTTTCAGCTAAAGGATTCTAGAAAAATTTGAACAGGAAATTGAGGCAAATTTTCAAAATATTTCTAAATGTTTTCGACCGCAAAATCTCCCAAAAAATGTCAGATGATTTTTCAAAATGCAGTCACCAAACCTCTAGACGATGGAACACCCATAACTGGGAACAGGCGCGCGATCCTACGGAACACTTCCTTAAGTGGAATCGCTTTTTTTAGGGTCGAACTAAGTGTTCAGTTTAGAGTTTTATGACTGTAGCAATCGAAATCATTGTGGTTCTACGAAAAGTTAAAAGTGGCCCATTTTGAAGAGTTTTTTCGTTGAATTTGACAACCAAATACCGTAATTTTTTTTTTTGAAGATGGTTCGGAACTTTTTCAAAAATTTTTCATGAATTTTCGAATTCGAAAAGTTTTAATTCGAACTCAAAGTTTTTTGATAAAGCGGGAATTCGAAATTCTCTGTAAGTTACAAAAGGTAAACTTTAAGGCTCGGTGCTATTTGATACAGTCCGATATGGGCGTTGCGAAAAACTTTTTACGGGGTTAATGTTATTTCCTTTAATCATCCCATACCATCAAAGTATGTTTAAACTCCCGTAGTGGCGCCAATCTCTGGACCCGTAGTTCTTGCGCCATCCATTGGGAGACCGCTTAAATGAGCTTTATAACGCGACTTTCATTCTCAACTTATTTTTTCAATTTTGATAATTATTATTCACAGAGACTTTTCTACGTCCTATTTATTACACATTTGTTAAAATGAAGTTTTTTTTATAAAAAGTTTATCAATGTGGAATTAAGAAAATTAAAAACTCTCTCATTTTTTGCCGATTCCCTCAGACAGTGCGGTAAATAACAGCGAAATTTAAGGGTTAATTTGACATTTTCATATCTTCAAATTATTAAACCCGCCACCGTTTGGGGTATTGAATCTGCGAAAAAAATTTGAATGTTTTATCATACCATTACTCACTGTATAATAATATTACTTTAAAACTAATGGATTATCTCGCGCACATGAAATAATTTTTTCATATCATCTCTTCGTTTCTTTCGCTACCGCATTCAATATGATATCAGTGTCTTCGGAAGTTTGGACTTATCATAGAAAATGCTCTAATATTAAGCCGGAGAGGCCAATTTAAAACTGCAATAAGTTCTTATAAAATTCGATGACGATTCTTTTTAAGGGGTCTTCCACGTGAATTTGAGTAATTTTGACAAGAAGGCATATTACAGTAATTTGGAAAAAAGTAACTCAATTTACGTCAAAAAAATTCCAGCGGTCAAACTTCCACGTTTAAAGACACTCTTTCTCGTTAACCCAAAAGTCCCCGAATATAATCACGTGGACGAAATACATTCAAAAATAAGGTTTGAGAATATGTCATAATTAATCTTATTTTCATCAAAAAACTAAGATCACGTACGTTTTTTGAAAATCATTATTCATCGTTCACTTTTGAATTAGGTGTTTATTGGCCCAAAAAATTTTCGCGGCGTAAATTTGATGGCATTGGGGGTTTTTTTAACAAAAAAGTTTTGTTTTAAATCAAAAAAGTTTTTTAACAAAAAAGTTCTTTTAATACAAAAAATTTTTTAAACAAAACATTTTTTAAACAAAACTTTTTTAACAAAAACAGCCATTTTTTTAAACAAAAAGTTTTTTAACAAACAAAAAATGCATTTTTTTACCAAAAAAACCATTTATTCACAAAAACCCATTTATAATCAAAACCATCAATTTTTAACAAACAAACATTTTTTAACAAAAAAACATTTTTCATAAACAAAAAAAACATTGTTAACAAAAAACATTTATTTAAACCAGAAAAACATTTATTAACCAAAAAAACATATTTTTAAACAAAAAAAACATTTTCTAACAAAAAACATTTTGTTAACAAAAAAACATTTTTTAACAAAAAAAAAAACATTTTTGAACAAAAAATCAATTTTTAAACAAAAACTATATGTTTCCCCATATAAATTTTGAACTTTTTCAGGGTTTTGAGGTTTATTTTTGGTTACAGTTTGATAAATTATGATGAGAAAAGACCTCAAACATGTGGATGACTAGAAAGTAAAGATTAAACAAGTTGCGGCTAAACATATTTTATTAGCAGGGCAAATATGCGTCAATTCTTCATTTTAAATTTTTCGCCTCATTTTTTACTTGTGCCTATAAATGTCTTTGATTTTTTTTTTTTCAAAAAATGACCTAAATAGAGTTTATTTCAATATTAAAATTCAACATGATTTCGCTGTTTAATTTTTATATCGACAGGAAAGTGAAGCAAAATGGTTTCAGGAATTTGTTTCCAGAACACGAATTTAGCGAAAAAGAGATCTGATTATGAGTCCTGAGAGTTAACAAGCGGAGAATTGTGGGCGAGTTATCGATTTTTTCAAAAGGCCACTTGATAGTGTAAAACAAGGCAGTGGGTTTGTTTTGCGTCCGCTAGCATTCCGGTTAAGGTTTCGATACAGAAGGCCTCTGATTTTTTAACGGGCCTTATAGTAAGACCTGAAGCTTTTTCGGCAGTCTACTACTGAAGTGTTTTGCATGAAAGGGGGTTACAGCTTCTTAGTGGTCCAGAAAGCCCGCTAGAGAGCAAGCACGCGGGCCATGTTCCAGGCTCAAATTTTTTATTTTGCTGGTTCATAGAACTAACGGTTATAGTGTAACACTCGTGTGGCATGGCAAAACTTTATTCTCCGAAAGTTTATGGTTTAAATTGTTATAAAATATGGGTCGTTTGTTCCTGCGGAACAACGACCCTATTTTTTTTAACCTAAAACCCAGCCTTCCCAAGAAGAACTTAGCTTTGGCGTCGTTTCTTATACCGTGGTCAAACTGGAAGAGTTTATAACTAGTTTCTAATACTTTCAAGGATAAGGAAATTGATTCAGTTCACATAAAATTATAGTGTAACACTTCGGGGCATGGCAAAACTTTTGTCAACGAAAACTAGGGTTTTGTGCAAGAAGACAAGGGTCCTACGGAACCCCTAAATCTTCTTCACCGCCAACACATTTTTTTTTCCTGACAAAGAGTTTGCACGGTTTTTCATCCCGTGGTATCCTGGCACGAGTTTTCAAATTTCTTGTTAGGAATGTCTTTCCCCATTTTTGTACTTTTTAATAAAGTAATTCATATATTATTTTTCAAAACACTAATAATGCAACCGAGAATATTATTTTGAAATTTTCTTGTGTGAGGATTTTCAACTTTCCAACAAATGTGTGTTTTCTTTTGAATGAGTTTGAAAACTCAAAATGTTGTTTCTTTTGTTAAAATGTTTTTTTTGTTAAAGAAATGTTTTTTTTGTTATAAATAATGTTCTTGTTAAAGAAAAAATGTTTTGATTAATCAAATGTTTTTTGTATAAAATGTTTTCTTTGTTAAAAAATGGTTTTATTGTTAAAAATGTTTTGTTAAGAAAAGTCTTTGTTAATATGTTTCCCTAAATTTGGATCAACTATTTTGTTTGGCAGGGGGTTTTTTACAAAAAAGTTTTTTAACAAAAAAAATACATTTTTAACAAAAAACATTTATTAAAAAAAACCATTTCCATAACAAAAAAAACTTTTTACAAAACAAAACATTATTTTAACAAAAACAAAAAAAACTTTTTTAACAAAATCATTTTTTAAAAAAAAAAACATGATTTTTCCCGATATAAATTTTTGAACATTTTTTAAGACGTTTTTCGTTTATTTTGTTACAAGTTTAATAATTAATGATGAGAGAGACGCTTAAAAGGGGTATTAACGGGATATTTGGTCTTGATTAATAAAGCCTTAGGAGGTATTTAAACTGCCTTTCCCCATTGATCCGGGGTGATAATTTAAGTGTAACTAAGAACCCATATCATCAAAAAACATTTTTTCGCATTTTTTCCGATTTTTTTTCCCTAAGTATTTTTTAAAAGATTAGTCTAAAAAAATACGTTTGTCAAAAATTTGTCATAAACTGTCAAAATATCGCCTTAGACGGTTAGGGCCCACTTTCTACCTCAGTGCTTATAACTGGCTTTCTTTTAAGCTTACTTTCGAAAATCAAGCACTTTTTTCGGTAATTTTTTGGGATATAGCAAAAAAAATCATATTTCGAGATTTTAGCTGGAAATTGCAAAAAAGCCCGTGAGAGTCTCTTACAATTGTTTTTAGGAATACTTGATAACATTGAACCATTTTGCAATATATCCTAAGGCAGGAGATAGATTTTGAAGTCTGAAATTGTGAAAAATCGTCGGTTATTTGGCGTTCTAGAATGTGTTCCGTCGCCGGATCAAAAAAAGGCCGTGACGAAAGATTGACATACCTACCGTTACGTGACCTGTGAAATTTAAGGGGGTCTCACGGCTTTTTACATTCAGGTTAGGGACATAATAACTGCACCAAATAGTCTCAAGAAGGCCTCAAAATGCTCTGCTCTTATCATAAAAAAAAATTTCGAAGATTTTTCTCAAAATTTTCGAGTTTTTTCAAGATTTTTTCTGAGTATTTTTTTGAGAAAAATACATAAACTCAATTTTAATTAGAAAATTCTAACAAGAAGAAAAGTGAGTAGCAGCTTTTTTGCTTCAGTTTTCGCAGTAGCTTTCAATTTGAAGGCGTAATTCGGTTATTATCGGATGAAAAACCTAAAATTTCTAGAAACTCCAAAAACTGGACTTTCCGGCTAAAAGAAAATGCAATGTTTCTTTAACCTAGGGAGCGCTGTTTGAAAAAGTGTTATTTCCTGTGAAATATGAGAGATGTTTTGCATGTTATTCAACAATAAAATTTAAAAAAAATTGTAAATGAATCGGATTTTCGAGAAATTTCGTTTCAGTTTGGTATTTTTACATATTTCCTTGATTCTAGATATAGGATCAGATAATTTTAACTGAGTAAGAGATTTTTTGTTCAGGAGACATACCTTTAAAGTTTGGATGGTCTTACAGCCAGTACGAATGCAAATTTTTTTTTCTGAAATGATGAAAATTGACTCGGTCCGGCTGAATTAATCTGCAATTTTCTATAAATGAAGCGATGTTCTAAAAAAAAAATCTTTCACTAGAAATTGAAGACATTGTTTCCTAACTATATACCAAATTTAAAAAAAATTGTATAGAATCGTTTTTTGAGAAAACTGAGCTATCAAATTTAAATATCATGAAATTAGTTTTTCATTATTCTAGAACAAGTCGATCAAAAATTTGCAAAATATTCTCCGATAACTGTCAAACCTCGCTAGTAATTGTTATTTTTACAAAGTGGTAATTAATTTCACTTAAGCCGTTTCGAGAGTAAAAGACATTTGAAGTCAAAATCAGTGTTCTAGAACTCTACTCCACTTGGTGGCTGTGGTGCTCAAAAAACTAAGTTTTTTACTTTAGTCGAAGCAAAAGGATAGATTTCCTTTTAGGCTTTTCAGAATTTCTATAGAAGCTTGTTTCGTTTTGTTTCCTGAGCCCCGATCTAAAATGTCAAAAACCCGTTGAGTACGTTAAGCCATTTGAATACGCTGGGAGTAGACTAGAATTTGCAGGTTTGGAAAAATGCCACGCTTGTATACGATACTGTATCCTATGGTGTAATGGTCAAAAATATTTGTGAATGTCTTCTTTTTCGCAAGATTAAAGGATAGTCTACAATAGCATTTCGCGTTTTTTTTCTCATGAACTGTTAGTTTTCAGGATTATCACCGCTGAATATGTCAAATTGCAGATTACCCCTTAACATGTGAATTGCATCAGAACATAAGATTAAAAAGTTGGCGGCTAATATTTTATCAAGCAGGAAAATCTCAGAATTCTCACATTTAAAATTTTCGCCATTTTGGCTGTGACCTTATACATGCCAATTTATTTTTTTTACAAAAACGACCAAAATAGATTTAATCAATATATAATAAACATTTGTTCGCTTGTCTATTACTAGCATCAACGGGGAAGTGAAGAAATGGTTAAAAATTAGTCTTCAGAAACAGAATTTTAGCGAAAAGTGCATCTGACTTATGAGTCACTGAGGTTAATAAAAGCGAGAATTGGTGGGCGTTAATCCGGTTCGATTCTTCCAAAAAGAACACTTAGAATAATGTAAAGCAAGTGGTTGTTCATTTGGTCGTTCAGTCCGGACTCTAAAGGTATTACTCATTGATTAAAGAAGGCTCTGTTTCTACGGACTAGCTTTTATAGTAAGACCTTGAGAGCTTTTTTTCAAGTACTTGAGCTGTTTGTCATTCGAAATGCGTCTGACTCTGCAGTGCGTCACGAAAGCGCTAGAGAGCAAACACCGCGGGCCATGATGGCAGTGCTCAATTTTTTTTTTGCTCGCGTTTCAATAAGAATAACACTCCAAAACTGTATAGTGTAACACTCGTGGCATGGCAAAACTTTCTCGGAAAAGTCTATGGTTTATTGTTAAAAAATATGTCGTTTGTTCCTGTCGGGAACACGACCCTAATTTTTTGAAACCCTACCTGCGGCCTTCCTCAATGCAAGCAGCTTTGCGTTCGTTCTCAGCCTATCCGTGTACACTGGACACGAGGTTTACCTACCACTAGTTTACTAATCTTTCCAGATCAGGAGTGATAGTCACTTACACATTAAATTATAGTGTACACTCGGGCATGGCAAACACTTTTTGGTCAACAAAAAACTAGGGTTGGTGCAAGAGAAACAAGGGTTTTCCTACGGACCCTAATCTTTCTCCACCCAACCTATTTTATTTTCCTGACCAAAGAAGTTTGCCAGGTTTATATCGTCGTGTATACTGAGCACAGTTTTTCAAATTTTGTTCAGAAATGTTTGTCCCGATTCCTGTTACTTTATTTAATAAAACGAATAATATAGATTCTTTTTCAAAACACTAATAAATGCAACGAAATATCTCTTGTTATCTTTTGTTGAGAATTTTCACCTTCCAACAAATGTGTGCTTTTGATGAGTTTTTGATCAAAATGGTTTTGACATCGTTTTTTTTATGAAAAGTTTTTTAAAAACTGTATTTTTTTCATAAAAAATGTTTCTTTTTTTGCTTAAAAATATGTATTTTATATTGTATAAAAAATATTTTTGTTAAATATTTTGTTAAAAATGTTCTTTTTAAAAGTTCCTTATTGTACTAAATGTTTTTTTGTTAAAAATTTGGTTACAAAATGTTTTGTTGAATGTTTTAATAATGTTTTTTGTTAAAATGTTCTTCCTATTTGTTAAACTTGAATCAAAACTTATTTCTAATTTTGAGGTTCATGTGATCGTCTTTTGGTCTTTTGGTGAATGGAAAAAGTCTTTAAAACTTTTAAAGGCCACTTCAACTCTTTCAAAAATGGAGTTTAGTAATTTTGATAAAAAACAGTACTATTTGCCGAACCTCTATCCTTGAATATCGTCACAGTGATTCACTTGAGAAAAAGTCTTAGAATTTTCTTTTTTGGTCCCGCTCAAAGGCTTTTTTTGATGC
>SCLH01000176.1:7767-26742 GCA_004367855.1 Oikopleura vanhoeffeni
AAATGTCTCATCTTAATCGGTCCAGCCGTACGAAGCCTCCCAAATCCCAAAAATCACTATCACCACCCCTTTAACGACACCGATTTTTTCACAGAACATGTATATTTAAAAAACGAAAAAACTCGTATCTCGTTTTTTTGTAGTCTTAACTCCTAGGATCACAATTTCAAAATTATTTATTTAGCTCAAGGTCATGGTATCAAATTTTTAATAGTATCAAACGATTCGCAACTTTAATATTTCTGGAAACGGGATTATAAACTATGGACAAATTATGTACCGTTCTTGCGCAAGAGCAAAACCATTTTCTCATTTCAGATGTCTGTAAAACCCCTGTTATTCTTAAGGGGGTTGTATAGGCAGTCCATATCTTCTGAACTCGAAGTACTTTCAACTTAATTTCACGATTTTTGATCTCAACGTGGCTTGTTTAAACTAAAGTTACATGAAATTTAACAATTTTGAAAAAAATTTCCAAAAAAATATTGAAATTTTTTCTTTAGTGTACTGTTGTTAAATTTTATATAACTTTAGTTTAAACAATCCTCGTTGAGATCAAAAATCTTGAAATTAAGTTGAAAATACTACGAGTTCAGAAGATATGGACTATACAAATGGCCTATACAACCCACTTAAGAATAACAGGGGTTTACACGCTCAAGAAACCGCCGCCATTTATCAATCTATTTAGAATTTCTTACAATTTTTAGCGCCATCGTTATCTCCTCTTTCACCGCCCTGTGATGCTTTTAGCGCCAAGAATAATTTTTCTTTAGATTGAAGAATTCTTTGTGATTTCAATTTATAATCTTCAAATTCCTGTTGTATTGAGTCAGAGCTGTTTTTATAGGTTCTACATTGGCTGCTCAATTCCTGAGATCGAGTTTTTTCTTGTTGGAGACAAATTTGAGCTTTTGCAAGAGCTTCGGCAAGAGAGGTTTTTTCATTTTCAAATTTACTCTGAAATAATTTATTTAAAAAGTTTCAAATTGACACTTGTTTGAAGGTGGTCAATGTGTCTACAACTGATACAAGTTTTGAAGGTATTTTTTCATCGATTACCTCGAATTATTATTGTTTTTGAAATATCAACAAGTTGAAAACATTTTTGATTTTTACATTTGAGAATTCTAGATTAAAAAAGGCAAGCTTGGCTTACCAAAAAATTTTTCAATGAAAGTCGAATTTAAGGGGTGGATGAGACGTCTTTTTGGCATATTTGCACTTTGAGGCAAGATTGTGAGCAAATGGAACATAGAAAAAGTAAAATGAAAAAAATCTTGATGCTCAAACAATTTTAATTTAACGCAAAATACTTTATAATTATTTTGACTACACAAGTTAGAGCTAGAGAGCAATTTGTCAAAAAACGCAATATGCTATCTTTTCTCTGATTTTTAATTGACCAGTACCCAGAATTCACGATTCAAAATGATTTTAAATTAACTTTAGAAAAAAAAATATATATAGAAAAATACGTATATGTTACAGTCCATGCGCCCTAACTGAAACACTTCAAATTTGAATTTTCGCTCAATCTGAAACACTTGAAGGGAATTTTTAAGTTGATCAAAACAAGAATTTAAAACACTTTTTTTCAACGCAAAAATTTTCTGCAAAAGGCTTCCAGATTCGGCGCAATGCTCAAATTTAGGGTGTTCCAGTTAGGGCGCATGGACTGTACCACTATAAAGACGATTTGAAATAAGAAATTTCAAAAGTGAAAAATGGGTATCGATGTTTGAGATTAAAAAAAACTGTTAAAGGTGCGAAAAGTGACCTTTTAGTCGCGGGTTCTCAACGGGAGTTAACATAACGGTAATCAGAAGAATAAAAATAAACTGACTGCGACAGCAAAGGGTTTTCTACAGATTGCATAAATTTTTGCAACGTTAATCGGATGCACCAGCCTGGTCAAAAGTGACCGGTAAAGTATACTATCCAAGTACCGGGAAGTATATTTAATAATTACAATGTACAAAAAGATGTGCAATTACGGTTTCTGATTTTTATATCTGACTGGAAAATTTTCGTTTCGCCATAATTTTCTTGTGACCGCTTTACTCGGAAAAGATATTCAAATTTTCAAAATTTATTTTAACGAGTATTTTTAACCTCTTTCAAAACATCCATGTTCTCGGCTGTGACTTTTGTCTTTCCTTTAATGAATATTTCCATTTCTGTTGAATGCTGCTCACTTTCGGAACATATTCTTTTTCTTCTCCGCTGAAGCTCATGAATTGGCCAATTTCCAAGTTCTCTATCAGTTCTTCGCTGAGAATCGATTAATCTTGATATTTCCAAATTTAAAGAAATTCAAATTCCTGATACAAGGTTTTACAAAATAGAACAAAAAATATATTGAATCGAAAAACTTTGATTATTATCGAAAGGGTCAAAAAACGTTTTTTCTATATCGATTAACGCGACTTCCCAGGTCGTTATTTACTAGATATTTTTGGCGCAAAATTTTTAAACATATATTCGGCTTTGAAAACAACTCATCCGATGAAATTCGTTAGATAGCTCAAACTGAGCACAAAGATAGTTGTTAATAAGACCAATAAAAAATCTGGTCTATGCAGAGCCAATTTATTTTATCTTTTTTTTCTGAGATTTTTGAAATTTTTATTTATTAGTTTTTCTTGAAAAAACTTGGAAGCAATTAACGATTTGGACCAATTTTTGTATTTATTATTCACAAGATATTTGAGCTTCAGTCTGAGCAAATCCTAAGAATGTAATCGGATGAGGTTTGTTTTAAAAAGGCCGAATTATTTAAAAAATTTGACCCAAAAAAATCTAGTAAATAACGACCAGGAAGTCGCGTAACTCGATATGAACAGCATGACAATTCTTAAACAACAATGATCATTTTTTTTTGATGTTTCGCCATGCGCCATATTATTGCAAAAAAAGTTTAAAGGGGGTAGTGTCGCAAAAAAAATCTGAAAGTCTGATATAGTACTAAAACCACCCCCAAAAATAACGAATTGGTGATGGTCCTCGTCCCTTTTCATCATCGGTTCTCGCAACAAAGAAGCGGTCATAAGGTCGAAAACGGAGGAGTACCAATTTCTGTCGCTCATTATAATAACGGACATATCCATCAACTTTATTCATGTGTCAAATTGAGCGGATTCTCAATGAGCAAAGAAATATTGTGGTGGTTTTTTGTCTGACTTTAAAAATACAGTAGATAACCTTAAAAGTGGTATGTTGGGCCGTTTGGTAACCATTGATTCGAAAACGCTCATAAGAATTTGTTTTTAACTATGCTCATTCGATTTCCTCATACAATTGCGACACAAAATTGTGACACATTTTCATTCATGTCACTCAGAAAATTTTCATGTCATCAAAAAAACCTTCAAAATTCTGAAAATCAGATTAGCAATTAATTTTTTATACATGTATAATTTTTGATGACATGAATGCAGTCCACAATTCATTGTTTCGCAATTGTATGAGAAATCGAATGAGCATAGTTAAAACAAAATTCTGATGAGCGGTTTTCGAATAAATGGTACCACCAAACCGGCCAAAATACCACTTTCTAAGGTTCATCTACTGTATTTTTATACAGTCAGAACAAAAAACCACCAAACAATATTTTTGCTCACTTGAGAATCCGCTCAATTTACACATTGAAAAGAGTTGATCGATAGTGATTAAGGAGAAAATGGTACATCCGTTTCGACTTGCCGCCATCTTTGGGGAGAACCGAATGATTGAAAAGCGAACCGAGACCATCCCCAATCGTTTTTTGGGGGTGGTTTAGTACTATATTCAAATTTTCAGGCCAACTTTTTTGCGGGACACTACCCCCTTATTAGGACCTTTTTTGTGGCGCAAAAAAACGTCGGCATTTTCTTACGATGCGATATTTTTCAGATTATGAAATAAAAAAAACCGATAGAGTGGAAAACTATGGCGTTAACAGAAAGGGAAAATTTTCAGGCGCACATTTTCACACAAAAAAGTTACAGCGCCCCAACATGAAAATTTTTTCACTAAAAATTTTTATTTGAAATGCACACTAAAAGAATTGTTAGTGTCTCATTAATTTAACAAAGAAATTCGGACAAAAAAGTTGTAAATTTTTTTAACCGGGGAACAAAATAAATTCCCTGTTTTCCCTTTCAAAAATAAAAACTGCAAATATAAGTGACTATCCTTGTGACCCTTTCCCTGTCTCAATAATAATTTCTAACTGGAGGCTCCAATCCGTTCATCTTGCCTTTCATTCCTCCCAATAACCATCCCCGGTCCTGAGACCAATTCAAATTCGATTCTGAATTATCCCCTCGTGTGGCGAACTTTTTCCACTAGGTGGCGTAGGTGTTTGAGGTTTTAGCAAGAATCGTCGATATGTCCATTTCACGTTATCTTGAGAACTTAACCGGGAGAATGAACAATTGACTGGTAAAGATTTGGCGAACGAACGAGGAGAAAACCGGTCCACATCAGTTAATCGAGACGTTTCGAAATTGATCGGGAATGAATGGGGACTTCTTTTTCGTTTAAGATTGGCTTTAACATGGATTTTAATTTTAATTATCAAAAAATATTTTTGAAATTTGGATTTTTTTTAAATAATTTCTTGAACAAAAACATATAAAATCACCAACTTTTTTCAAAAATTTTGAAAACAGACAAAAATTGAATTTTTAAAATTTGCTTGAAACAAAAATAACATAACCATTAGCATTTTCATAATTGTAACGAACGAAAAACATGAAATATTTGTTTTTTCATAAAATCAACAAAAACATTCCCATCTTCAAAGAAAAATTCCGTTTGTATTTATAATTAAAAAAAAGCCATGCCTAAAAGTCACATTCATCTCCTTTCTACTTATGGTTTATTTAAAATTACCATCATTCGAAAATTTGTATTTTCTGAAGAGAATTTTTAAACCAAAAACTTTTAGCTAAATTAATAGCCCTATTCGGGCATTGTCCTGTCCATTGAATCATGCACTGGTAGGTGTCCGAATTTTTTCTACTTTTTCAACCACTTTTTTCTCAACAGTACAATGGCAGCACCTGCTTGCTGATCGAGATTGTCGAGAAAAGTCTCCCCGCATGTTTAGGCTAAAGTAACTCAAGCCAACAGCGACATTTCTAATATTTTTTTTCAATAAAACATTTTTTCCCAATAGGCCGGGTGTCGTCTTTAAAAACGCCCTAAAACCCAATTTAGAAGTGACGTCACAATAATAACAAGTGACAAATGAAAATAAACTGGATTCTCATGAAGTGACCAATGAAGAAGTCTGGATTGCTCTATTGTGAAGCGTAGTCATGGATTAGACGACTAGGCAGATTTTCGATATAAATATGCACAAAATATAACTTGGAACGCTAATTTCCCTGTAGACCGGGTTTTTTCCGAAATTACCAGGGGATTCCCCTCACAATTCCGATAATCAGTTAGAATGTACCATAAACTTGTAATAATAACTCTTATTACAAGTTTAGTGGTATAATTTTAACTGAAAATTATTGAATTAAGAGGTAAATCCGGTAGATCGAAAAACTCGCTCCACAGGGAACATAGCATCCAAAGTTTATATTTTGGGGCAAACATTTTAGAAATATCGTTGTACAGTTCTGAACCATCTTCACTGTTCGCAGCAATCGGTGCTTTTTTTTATGGGTGAACAGGAAACTTGGGAATTCCTATGATGGATTAAAATAAAAAAATAAGCGGAAAAGAATCAGCTCGCAAAAATTATTTTTTGCTCGAGCCCTTTTTTCAAATCCCTGGGTCGCTGATTGGCGACCCTTTATTGCGGACAACATATTACGCTTACAGCATGGCAAACTAACGTATTCCTTGCAAGATTCTAAGCATTTTGATATAACAAAAAAAATCTTTTCTACCCTTTCAAAAATTGCAAAAAGAAACTTTTCAAAATCACCAGAAAATCAACAGGAAAAAATCACAGGAAAAATCACAGGAAGAAATCACAGAAAGAATGAAATTTTCAAATCACAGAGCAAAGTATTTCAAAAAAGGGCTCGAGCAAATTTTTCTTCGCGAGCTGAGTCCTTTTCCGCCTATTTTTTAATTTAAATCCATCAAAGGAATCCCAAGTTCCCTGTTCACGCCGAAAAAAAGCACCGTGCGCGGTCGCTAGAAAACACATTACTGTCGTATTGCTATAAGGACAGGCAAATTTGTCGTTTTGGTCCATGTGAAAAACGTGTCGTTTTGTCCATATAAAAAAATTTTTCAACTAAAAATCGAAAAATAGCACTAGAGAGCTAAAACGCAATGCCAAATGTGCGGCACGACTTAGGCGCACCTCTCAAAAAAGATGAGGGTAATAAGTCTGGCTGGTTATTGTTTTTTTCAAAAATCATACTATTTCAACCACACACAACAACACACACACAACACTTATAACACAACCATCATCAACACAAACACACCAAACCACTCTTTTTTTTCACCAGGCCCACTAACAAACACACACCAACTCACCCACCAAACCACGCTTTGAACACATCTATTCCAAAGGTACATCTAATGTTTTGTATTTCATTTCCGGGCGTAATATCAGTAGAAAATATAGAGTGGTTAAATGCAACTTTGTTCGATTCTGGTCTATTATCCTGAAGTTCGGCTTTTCTTCTTTTTAATCAATTTGGAACTGCGCGGGTATAAGCTATCAGTGATAGCCTATCACCTGTCAGATTTGGTCGAAACAAAGTTCAAGAACTAGGAATTATATTTTATAACTACGTCATAGCTTACAGTCATGCCTTAAACATTGTAAAAAAGCTCACGATCTGTGTTTCTCTAAATCGCTCTTATTTACCGACATTTCTCCTACATGTAATATGCGTAATGTCCTGTAATAAATATCGGCAATTAGTTAAACGTTTTCAGTGAATTGAGTGTAATGATAAAAATTATTAGGTCTCGGATCGACCCAGGGGTAGGGCGCAGAGTTAACTGTCGTCAGGGAGCTCTTACCCATCCGGCCACACTGCGTTGAAGAATAGACTAAGTTTTTAAAACTTAATTAGAACATACAAAAACTAGAACATTTTTTAACATTTCGAAATCCGGTTTTGTCTCCGCTTAAGTTTGGGTGTTCGAGGTTTTCAAAAAAATGCGTAGGTTTGCTCGGTTTGTCGCTTATCGTACAGAATCAAGTATTATCAAAAATCTTTCATGTTTTCGAATTTATTTTCCACAGACGCCAAAAGTTAAGAACAAATTTTATTTTGTTTGATACCCATAATGTAGTTTATTTTCCGGGTCTTCGAGAATTTCCGGATTTTGAAAATTTTTGAGAAAAAAATACTCGAAAATTTCAAAAAATATTTCAAATTTTTTGGTGAAAAATTATCTAGAAAGCATTCTCTGGATTTTTCGTACGTTCTAAGACTCTATTTTGGGCCATCGTGGACACGGCAGAAGGGTCGACACAGATTGAAAATTCTGTCCGGTCCTCCGAGGCCATGGCCAATTTCAAAATTTTCTGTCCTATGCTGTATGCCTGGGCACCAGCGGTAAGGACAGGTATCTGTCCTGAGACTCAAGAAATTGAAAATATCTCTGTCCTGGGGCTAGACAGGCTATCTGTCCTGTACGAGTATTTTTCAAAATACTTTTTAAATATAAACGACGTTTTTCCGTACCAGATGACGGTCATATATTTTTTTGGAAAATAAATTTACCAAGCAAATGACGACAGGCGGATAACCTTTATAGGGATAACGAATCATATCATATAGATGATTCATAGATATGAAATTAGTGCATTTAGGATGATTTAAATTTTTTATAAACTAAATTAACTTATTTCAACGTGAATTGAGGATTAATGTTATAAAAAATTCGTTAAGGCATATGATTCATATGTCATCAAAATCTGTCCTTAATTAATTTTTCACGGCCATCAGCAACACGAATCAGGGAGGCAATTACAACGATTTTTGATAATTTGGGCATCTCACGGCCTTCATTTCCAAGGCTGAATAGCACAGACCGAGATAAAAATCGAAAAAAGATCACCTTACAGTTATAGAAGGTCATTATGTCGTCAAATTTTCGTCAATTTTTCCTAATGTATCATGCTCGTGGGTGTCTGCGTATGCCGCGTGTCTTGGATCCACGCCGCGTGCGCAGTTCTCGTTGTGCTAACAATTATAAAGTGTTGTTTTGTCGCATCTATATACGGACGATACTTTCGAAAATGGCCAAATTTCTGTCGTTTTGCTCCATATTATACGAATGTCCTTATAACGCCACAATACGACAGTATATCGCGTCATTTGCCAGATAAAATTTAAGTCATCACACCTCAAACTTCAATTGGTCTTTGGTTTAACTGAGGATGCCGGTTGTAAAATATGAATAGTACCCAATTATTTACTGAAGTTGTTTTAAATTTACAAATCGTTTACAAAAATATTCATCTGTCCGTCATGCACTGATGCAACATGTGACTTCAAATCTATTCTCTATAAAATTGGGCAACTTGCATTTTGCACAAGAAAACATATTTTATTTTGGAAATGTGTATTCATATTCAAATCTGATAAGTTTCAAATTTAGCTCCGGCCTCAAGCACAAAATGCACATTTGAAAAGGATGTTCATCATGCACATTTTAAATGCAGTAGCAGCTTAGAAATGGCCAAAAGATTTCAATTCTCACAGACTTTTTCGAGGACAATGTCACAGTTAAATTTTTTCCACCTGTATTTTCAGTGATATCCGCTCTGAAGGTTGAATTTTCAAACAAAAATTTCCTGTAATGCTTCAAACTGACAAGTTGAAATTGTGCAAAAGATAAGAAACCGCCAGTTATGGTTCGGTTGTTAAACACGTGCCCAACGAAACAGTCGGCAGCCCCATTGTTGTAAGAATTTAATCCTAAAATAATTTTTGTTAGACGAAAATTTTCAATGGGAAAGTATAATTATTAGAAATTAATCTTGCATAAATTTTCGACATAAAGCTCTCCTCAAGAACTCCAAAAAAGTGCATACTGTCAAATTCGTTTAAGGTGGGTATACGACTCTGATTTAAATTAAAGGCCTCAGAGGCAATAAAAAATGCTCCAAATGGATACGGGGTGATAATTAACGTGTACTAAGAATCCAGATCGATCAAAAAAAAAATTTCGAAATTCGCATTTTTTTCGATTTTTATCTAAAGGTATTTTTTAAAAGAATGAAGTTAAAAAATAACTTTGCTCGACTTTTGACCACTAAAACCTTCAAAATATCGCCTTGACGTAAGCCAACTTTCTCATACAGTGTTTCACTGGCTTCCCTTTTGAGCCTACTTTCGAAAAAATCGAAGCACTTTTTTTTTGTCGGAATTTTCCGGCAAATGAACACAAAAAAAATCATATTTCAATCTAGCTCGAAATTGCAAAAAGCGTCTCTATTATCCTCTGAAATTTCTGAGGAATACTGAATAAAAAAAAATTTGAAGCTCTTTTGCAAACTCTCGGAGGAGATATATTTTTAAGTCTGCAATTGTTTTAAAAATCGTCGGTTTATTGTGGCCGTTCTAGGAAGTTGTTCAGATCGCCGGATCGAAAAAGCTCTCTAATAAAAATTATATACTACCGTTACGTGATCTGTGAAAATTGAGCTCCATTGGATATGACGTCTGGAGGGAGATAGATTTTGAAATTTTTGAAAATGGTACCCTTTCGTTCGAATACTGAAGCGTATTGGTGTAATGGTCAAAAATAATTTGTGATTACTTTTTCGCAAGATTTAAGGAATAGATCTACAAATTAGCATTTCGGTTGTTCTCATGAACTGTTAGTGTTCATATATTTCTACCGAGAAAATTCAAATCAGAGCGTATACCCCCCTTTAAAAGGAGAAATTTTTTTTGTCGTTTTGTCCCCAAAAACGTGTCGATTTTGTTGTCCCATGTTGAAGAAAAATTTCTTGAAGAAATATTTGGTCGACGCAAAGATTCGAAAACCTCAAGGGCTTGGGGCCAAATGAGAAAGTAATGTTTGCGCAGGAGCCTACCAGCCACACTGCCGTTCCAAGAATAACTATTAAAGACTTGTTAAAAAACGAGTAGGTTTTTGCCGGGTTTTTTCCGCTAAACTTGTGTTCGCTTAGACAGGAAACCAACAGTAAAGCTCAGAAGTTCAAGCAAAAATCGAAAAATCAAATTTCGGCGTGACATTATTATGGGGTATTAAATCTTTTTTTCATCTACAATTTTTTGTTTCTCACTACATTTTAACGCCCCGTTGTCTCTTAGACGAACACACTGCTCGAAACATGGCCACAAATTCGCCCAAAATTCTTGTCGTTTTGCCCTTAGAAAGAATTTGACAGTAGATGCTAATAAATAGAAGACAAAAAATGTCGTTATTGTTGTTTTAAAGGTGTGGCATCGAACCGGCAGATTGGTAATTTTTCAGAGCGATACTATGAAAGAAAGAAAAAATGTGAAAATTATTTTCTTTTATTATATGTCTTCAATCTAAAGTGTCATTCTTGCCAACGTTTATATTTTTAAATTTCTAACATATAACTATTATTGTGAAAAATAAAAAAACACTTTCCACTGTACATCCATTTCCAACTAACCCGACTATATAATTTTGGTCAAAAATACCAAAAATAAGAGAAAAACAACTTTTTTTTGAATTAAAAATTGACCTTCGATATTGGTTTTGATATTTAAAAATGTCCAGACTATCACAAATAATGACCGCCCTATTACACCCGAAATAATTAATATAGAGAATTTTTTTGGCAAGCAAAAATTTTAAAAAATTGAGTGTCCAAAATGGAACTTTACCTGTGTAGCAGCCAAGTGTGTAAAATTTACCATCAGATTTTACAATGATTAAATCGCGCAATCATCTCATTAGTTAAACCACGTAATTCCATAGATATCAAAACATTTAAATATGTGATTCTGCCTGTCTTTTCTATGGAGAGTTCAAAAAACCCCACCCATAAAAATTCTGGACTGAATTTGCGGAAAATTGTTTCAAAATTTTTTCTAAAAAAGTCGACATAAAAAACTATATGATTTTTCAAACCAGCAGTCAGAAAATATGCAAGAACCCATGCATGAAAAAGTCCAAAGGTGTTTTTTTTTGGCCTTTTATTCCACGATCAAACAAACACAATTTAGAAAAATTTTGAACAAAATAATGGCGGGAAACTTTTCATAATAATTTTTTTTTCGAAAAGTGTTATGAAATTCAAGAAAATTAAAGTTCGGAACTCAAATCTATCTTAAAATAGACAGAAAACTATTTTAATCAGTAGATGGCATGCATTAGATGTAATGGTTCACTAAGCGATAATAAGCACGATAAAGTAAAAACAACTGATAATTCGTTTACTTAGCAAGTTAAATTGACTCCAGTCTGCCCGAGTCGATGGCCACCCCTTGAAACGAACATGTTTCAAAAAAATTATGTGGGTTTTTGTCTTTATAAATTCGTCTTTCAAGTATAAAAATTGACAAGTCAATAAATATGCCACAAAGGAGTGCCACACAAATTTTGAATCGTTTCAAACAAAGCTGTATATACGGGACGAATAAAATAATTTCATTTTTCCAAATTTCGGAAACAAACAAAAAGCTTGTGGAAAATACATTAATTTTGAAAAACGTATCGATTTTCGATTTTTTTATGAACGATAAGTTATTGACAGATAAGATTTTTGGTGTCCTAGGACTATTTTTACCATTTTAGTGCGAATATTTTTCCTATCGCTTTTGACGTAGCCCCATTGGCTGGGATTATTCCCTATCGAGACCATAATTCATCCATCAAAATAAGAAGGAACTCTGGTATTTCTCCAATTATCTCGACTTTATTTTTCTTCACTTTTTCATGTTGCGATATTTTTATAATCTTCAATCATATTTCGCCAATCGTTTCTCTTAAACAATGATTGGTTTATTGCTTTGTGGCATAAGAGGAAAATAATTTTTCCAGAATTTTTTTCGAAAAAAGTGCCAAAAATGTCTTTATAATTTTTTTTGATGAATTGTGTTCACAACATTAATTAATGGCGTTAAAAGCTTTCGAGTAGTTCAATTTTCTCACAGTATTTTTTTTTAATCGGCATCATCAACTTTTCGTCACCGTATCATTCTTAAATCGTTAACAATGTACTGACATTAAAATAAAATAATCAAACATTCGCCCCAAATTTTTTGAAGCCCGAAAAAAGTTGTGGAGCCCCTGTTAGCTTATTCCAAAGCTATTAGGTTATAAACAGTAGTATATAAAAGACAAAAAAGTGGTAATTTGGACCACCAATGAGAAATGTCATGTCACAAATAAATATTCCACAAATTTGCTAGTGTAAACTGTCTAATAGGCGCAAGTTTTCATGAAAATGTTATGTAAGATCCTTGAAACACCCGATTTTTACGCGTTGAAAAAGAACATATTAAGCCGGTGAACCGGTTGGCCCTGAGAAAAACAAAAAAAAATGAATTTTGCTCAGGTACATGATGAAAAAAAACTTTTGCATGGGTTTTCCATCCCCTTTTTGCGTAGGTTCAGCAAAAGATAGGCAAAGGAAAATGGGGACGGGGATAGAAAACATCCGGTTTTAACTGATCCCTGTTTAACATCCCTGTCGGAAAGGTAAGCCTGTCGGTTTTAATTCACGGTACTTAAAGTTTTTCTGGAATAATATTATTAATTCAATCAAACCCAATAGAATGTATTAAATCTTGAACTGCCCGGTGCTAATTCCAAAAAGTATATTGAAAATAAAGTCAGGCCAAAAAAGCGGAAATCTGACATAATTTAGTCGGTCGTCTGTGAATCGTTTCAAAAATTTTTTCAAAAATTGGAGAAAAATCAGACCTAATTTTAGGCAGTTTTTAAACTCGTAAATCCAGAATTAGCTGTTGAAATTTGAACCGACTGGTGCTATTGGGCAATATATGTTGAATAAATAAACTCATGTTTGGCTGCTGAAATTATACCCCTTAATTTATACTTCGTTTTTGTTGAATTCTCTACGTTCAAAAGTTGATATTGCCGCCCGCTTCCTAACGTAATATAATCGCCATAATTCGCCCATATCGCGAGAAAAATCATGAAAACCATTTTGAAACAAAATTTTTTTTCAGATTTCGAAACAACCCCGACATTTTGAAATTTGACACCGCCTGGCTTATATGTTTCATTTGATCGTTTATTAATTGCACTTGAGACCAGAAAAATTATGGTTTTTTGGAATAATAAATAGATTTCCATTCCGTTTGCAGTGAAAGAGAAAAGGTAGCAGCAATTAACTGATGGCGAATTAATTTATTCTTCAAGAAGATGGCATTTGGAAATATTCTTTTGAGTAATCTGGAGGGAGACAAGTCTATAGAAAATATTAGAAATTGTATTTTTNATAACGGTATCAGAAATAAAATAAACTGACTCGACAGCAAAGGGTTTTCTACAGATTGATATTTTTTGCAACGTTATCGGATGCACCAGCTGGTCAAAAGTGACCGGTAAAGTATACCTACCAGTACCGGAAGTGATATTTTAATAATTTACATGTACCAAAAGATGTGCAATTATCGGTTTTCTGAAAACGGTATTATGAACTAGAGGTCATAAGTGACCGCAAGGTGGCCCCAGCGGCGATTTTATATCCTGACTGAAATTTTCGTTTTCGCCATTAATTTTCTTGTGACCGCTTTACTCGGAAAAGATATTCAATTTTCAAATTTATTTTAGAGTATTTTTACCTCTTTCACATCCATTTCTCGCTGTGACTTTTGTCTTTCCTTTATGATATTATCCATTTCTGTTGAATGATGCTCACTTTCGGACATATTTCTTTTTCTTCTCCGCTGAAGCTCCTGATTGGCCAATTCAAGTTCTCTATCAGTTCTTCGCTGAGAATCGATTAATCTTGATATTTCCAAATTTAAAGAATTCATTTCCTGATCAAGGTTTTACAAAATAAACAAAAATATATTGAATCGAAAAACTTGATTATTACGAGAAGGGTCAAAAAACGTTTTTCTATATCGATTACGCGACTTCCAGGTCGTTATTTACTAGATTTTTGGCCAAAATTTTTAAATAATTCGGCTTTTGAAAACAACTCATCCGATTAAATTCTTAGATAGCTCAAACTGAGCACAAATATATTGTTAATAATGAAATAAAAAATTGGTCTATCAGACCAATTTATTTTATCTTTTTTTCTGAGATTTTTGAAATTTTTTATTTATTAGTTTTTCTTGAAAAAATTGGAAGCAATTGTCGGATTTGGACCAATTTTTGTATTTTATTATTCACAAGATATTTGAGCTCAGTCTGAGCAATCTAAGAATGTAATCGGATGAGTTGTTTTAAAAAGCCGAATTATTTAAAAATTTTGACCAAAAATCTAGTAAATAACGACCAGGAAGTCGCGTAATCGATATGACAGCATGACAATTCTTAAAAACAATGATCATTTTTTTTTGATGTTTTCGGCCATGCGAAAAAACTATATTATGGCAAAAGAAGTTTAAGGGGGTAGTGTCCGCAAAAAAAATCTGAAAGTCTGATATAGTACTAAACCACCCCCAAAAATACGATTGGTGATGGTCTCGTCCCTTTTCAATCATCGGTTCTCGCACAAGAGAGCGGCAAAGTCGAAAACGGAGGTACCATTTTCTCATTAATCACATATCCGATCAACTTTATTCATGTGTCAAATTGAGCGGATTCTCAATGAGCAAAAATATTGTGGTGGTTTTTTGTCTGACTTTATAAAAATACAGTAGATAACCTTANAAAAGCGACGAGACCATCCCCAATCGTTTTTTGGGGGGTGGTTTAGTACTATATCAAATTTTCAGGCCAACTTTTTTTGCGGACACTACCCCCTTATTAGGACGCTTTTTTGTGGCGCAAAAACGTCGTGAATTTTCTTACGATGCGATATTTTTTCAGATTATTGGAAATAAAAAAACCGATGAGTGGAAAATATGGCGTTACAGAAGGAAAATTTTCAGGCGCACTTTTTCACACAAAAAAGTTACACCCCCAAAATGGAAATTTTTCACTAAAAATTTTTATTTGAAATGCACCTAAAATAATTGTTGTGTCTCATTAATTTAAACAAAAAATTCGGACAAAATAATTGTATTTTTTTACGGGACAAATAATTTCCTGTTTTCTTTCAAATAAAACTGCAAATATAAGTGACTATCTTGTGACCTTTCCTGTCTCAATAATCTATTTTCTAACTGGAGGTCAATCCGTTCATCTTGCCTTTCATCCCTCCCAATAACCGATCCCGGTCCTGAGACCAATTCAAATTCCGATTCTGAATTATCCCCTCGTGTGGGCGAACTTTTTCCACTAGGTGGCGTAGGTGGTTTGAGGTTTTTAGCAGAATCGTCGATATCGTCCATTTCACGTTTATCTTGAGAACTTAACCGAGATGACATTGACTGGTAAAGATTTGGCGACGAACGAGGAGAACCGTCCACATCAGTTAATCGAGACGTTTTCGAATTTGATCGGGAATGATGGGGACTTCTGTTTTTCGGTTTAAGATTGCTTTTAACATGGATTTTATTTTAATTTCATCAAAAATATTTTGAAATTTGGATTTTTTTTTTAAATAATTTCTTGAACAAAAACATAAAAATCACCATTTTTTCAAAAATTTTGAACAACAAAAATTGTAATTTTTTAAAATTTGCTTGAACAAAAATAATAACAATTAGCATTTTCATAATTTGTACGACGAAAAACATGAAAATTTGGTTTTTCATAAATCAACAAAAACATTCCCATCTTTCAAAGAAAAATTCCGTTTTGTATTTATAATTAAAAAAAGCCATGCTAAAAGTACATTCATTCTTTCTACTACGGTATTTAAAATTACCATCATTCGAAAATTTGTATTTTTTCTGAAGAGAATTTTAAACCAAAAACTTTTGCCTAAATTAATAGCCCTATTCGGCATTGTCCTGTCCATTGAATCACTGGTAGGTGTCCGAATTTTTTCTACTTTTTCAACCACTTTTTTCTCAACAGTATCAATGGCAGCACCTGCTTGCTGATCGAGATTGTCGAGAAAAGTCTCCCCATGTTTAGCTAAAGTACTCAGCCAACCCGACATTCTAAATATTTTTTCATAAAAACATTTTTTTCATAGCGTGTCGCTTTTAACGCTAAAACCAATTTTAGAGTGACGTCACAATAATAAAAAGTGAAAAATGAAATAACTGGATTCTCGAGAAATGACCAATGAGATATCTGGATTCCTCTATTTGTGACGTAGTCATGGAATTCGACGACTAGGCAGATTTTCGATATAATATGCACAAAATATAACTTTGGACGCTAATTTCCACTGTAGACCGGGTTTTTCGATTACCGGGATTCACCTCCAATTCCGATAATTCAGTTAGAATGTACCATAAACTTGTAATATAACTCTTATTACAAGTTTATGGTATATTTTAACTGAATTATTGAATTAAGAGGTAAATCCCGGTAATCGAAAAACTCGTTCCACAGTGGAACATAGCATCCAAAGTTATATTTTGGGCAAACATTTTAGAAATATCGTATGTACAAGTTCTGAACCATCTCACTGGTTCGCGGCACGGTGCTTTTTTTTAGGGTGAACAGGGAACTTGGGATTCCTATGATGGATTAAAATAAAAAATAGCGGAAAAGAATCAGCTCGCAAAATTTTTTTTTTGCTCGAGCCCTTTTTTTCAAATCCCTGGACGCTGATTGGCGGACCTTATTGGGACATATTGACGCTTAACCATGGCAACTAACGTATTCCTTGCAAGATTCTAAGCATTTTGATATAACAAAAATTTCTTTTCTAACCTTTCAAAATTGCAAATGAAACTTTTCAAATCACAGAAAAATCCCCAAAAAAATCACAGGAAAAATCACAGAAAAATGAAAATTTTCAATCACAGAGCAGTATTTCAAAAAAAAGGCTCGAGAAAAAAATTTTCTTCGCGAGTTGAGTCTTTTCCGCTATTTTTTATTTTAATCCATCAAAGGAATCCCAAGTTCCCTGTTCACCCTGAAAAAAAGCACCGTGCGCGGGTCCTAGAAAACAATTATATCGCATCATTTGCAGATAAATTTAAGTCATCAGCAACCTCAAACTTCAATTGGCTTTGGTTTATACTGAGGATGCCGGTTGTAAATATGATAGTACAAATTATTACTGGAAGTTGTTTTAAATTTACAATGTTCACAAAAATATTCATCTGTCTCATGCACTGATGCAACATGTGACTTCAAATCTATTCCTCTATAAAATTTGGCATTGCATTTTGCACAAGAAAACATTTCTATTTTGAAATGTGTATTCATATGAAATTGATAATTTTCAAATTTAGCTCCGGCCCAAGCACAAAATGCACATTTGATAAGGATGTTATCATGCACATTTAAATGCAGTAGCAGCTTAGAATGGCTCAAAAATTTCATTCCACAGCTTTTTCGAGGACATGTCACAGTTAAATTTTTTCCTGTATTTTCAGTGATATGCGCTCTGAGGTGAATTTTCAAACAAAATTTACTGTATGCTTCAAACTGACAGTTGGAATATGTGCAAAGATAAGAACCCCAGTTATGTTCGGTTTTACAGTGCCCAACGAAACAGTCGGCAGCCATTGTTGTAGAAAATTTACATCCTAAAAATTATTTTTGTTAGACCAAAATTTTCATGGGAAAGTAATAATTATTTAGAAATTAATCTTCATAAATTTTCACATAAATAGCTCTCAAAAAAAGTGCTACTGTCAAATTCGTTTAAGAGGACAGAAATTTTTTTGTCGTTTTGTCCACCTAAAAACGTGTCGTTTTGTCCATTTGAGAAAAATTTCTTTGAGAAATATTTGGTCGACGCAAGATTCGAACCCAAGGGCTAGGGCATGAGAAATAACTGTTGCCAGGAGCTCTTACCAGCCACACTGCCGTTCAAAGAATAACTATTTAAAACTTGTTAAAAAATGCGTAGGTTTTGCCGGTTTTTTCCGCTTAGACTTGTGTCCGCTTAGACAGAAACCACAGTAGCTCAGAAGTCAAGAAAAAATCGAAAAAAATCAAAATTTCGCTACATTATTATGGGTATTATATTTTTTTCACTACAATTTTGTTTCTCACTACATCTTTAACGCCCCGTTTTGTCCTCTTTTCGCCCGAACACACTGCTCGAAAATGGCCAAAAATCGCCAAATTCTTGTCGTTTTGTCCTCTTAGAAGAATTTGACAGTAGATCTAAAAATAGAAGACAAAAATTCGTTTTGTTGTTAAGGTGGTGGCATCGATCCGGCAGATTGGTACATTTTTTCAGAGCGATATATGAAAGAAAAAAAAATTTGAAAATTATTTTTTTTATTATTGTCTTCAATTAAAGTGTTCATTCTTGCAAACTTTTAATTAATTTAATTTTTTAACTAAATTCGTAAAACTGCCCAAACATATTGTCTAACCCTTGTGATACCTTCCAACCGCTAGTAGTCAAAATTTCCTGTACTTTCTCGAAATCATTTAGGCTATAAGTCCTAAGTGCCTTTTAAGAAATTTCCAATTCAACTTATTTTTGCCCAAAACTTTTTCTAGATTAAAATGTTTCTGTGATTTTATAAACTTGAAAAACTTATTTTAGTACTGTAAAACTCTTGACAATGAATTAGATAATTCGAAACTAGTAGAATAAATACACAATAAAAATGTTAAATATTCTTGCGAACGTTTATATGTTTAATTTCTTAACATAACTAATTATCTGTGAAAATAAAAAAAACACTTTCCACTGTACATCCATTTCCAACTAAACCCGACTATATAATTTTGGTCAAAAATGACCAAAAATAGAGAAAAACAACTTTTTTTGAGATAAAAATTGACCTTCAATTGCGTTTTGATATTTAAAAATGTCCAGACTATCACAAATAATGACGCCTATTACACCCGAAATTATATAGAGATTTTTTT
>SCLH01000176.1:29094-40476 GCA_004367855.1 Oikopleura vanhoeffeni
CTCTAGTTCAAAAGTTGTATATTTGCCCGGCCCGCTTCCTACGTATATAATTTCGCCATAATTCGCCATATCGCGAGAAAAATCATAAAACCATTTTGAAACAAATTTTTTTTCAATTTTTCGAAAACCCGACATTTTGAAATTTGACACCCCTGGCTTATATGTTCATGGATCTTTATTAATTGAACTTGAGACAGAAAAATTATGGTTTTTTGAATAATAATAGATTTCAATTCGTTTGCAGTGAAATGAGAAAAAGGTAGCAGCAATTAAACTGATGGCGAAATAATTTATTCTTCAAGAGATGGCATTTGAAATATTCTTTGAGTATCTGGAGGGAGACAATCTATGAGAAAATATTAGAAATTGTATTTTTGATATAAATACTGAGGTCTGTTTTAACCCGTGTTCTCAGATAGTGCCGATTGGCACTTAGTGGTGACTTAGCGCGCCAATTCTTATAATAAACAACACGCGAATTTTGAAAGAATGATAATGGTTAACCCGTGTACCAACTTCTTAATCAAACTTAATTTCCTATGCATGTCACGAAGTGCTAAAGACTTATTTAAAATTACAAATAATTTTGCGTTAGTTTAAATTACTACTGAAGCAGGATTTAATTTATAAATTAAAAGTTTTTTCTCTGACGTAGCTGAAAATATGTCATTTTTCTCTAAAACATCGTTTTAAGCCAAACTATAACTTTTTTAGTTTGACATATAAATATCAATTGAGTGGAAATTATTTTTTGTCACTAGCATTTTTTGAGAAAAATTTAATTTTACCTTTTAAATGCTCCATTTGTAAAATGACACGCTTTCTTAAATTTAATTTTTTCATATGTCGTAATTCTGCGGTTTTTTGTTTCATTTGTAGCAATAAATCCATAATTTCTACTTCATTCTTTTCCTCAGCCCACCCTAATATATCCGATTCAGCCACAGCCTCAGCATGCAATTCCTAAAAATTAATTTTAAAATAAAAGCTAGTATATGATGGATACTTTGTAAATCGTCTTTTAAAAGCACACTCAAAAAACGGGACAATTCGGTTGAAGGCGTCAAAATTGAGGTTAAATTTTTTTTTTATTTATATCAATTAGTAACCAAAAAATACGGTCCTGTCCACCGAATTCAATTTATTTTAATACGATTTCTACGTCAAAATCGAAAGTTTAAAAGTCAGGGACTGTATATCGAGTTGCATTTTTCTGGTGATTTTTTAATTCTATTTACCGAGATTGTATCCCTCATTTCTATTTTCTTTTTCTCGAGCCATCCAAAAAAGTTACTTCTCTTGAAAAATAAGCGATAAATTATTGACCAATCACCACTGACGGACGATGTGAGTTGAGGACCTGATCGCTCCAAAGTAGCCAGAAACGTTTTTACCTTAAAAATGTAAATATATTTTTATGATTAATTAAGGGGGTTGTGGACACAGTATCATATCGAGAACTTTTCGCCATTTGATACTTTACCCACAACTTGTGGGTGTAAATGTTATAAATTAGCAAGCACTTTGAAAGTAAAAAGAAGTCGGAAAATTTGGTTCGCGAGTGGTTTGCGTTTTATAAAGCTGCGGAATTGAACGCGAACCAAAAACAAATTTCACTTTTAAAATGAAACAATATAAAATTTGAACACCCACAAACCCCTCGGTACAATGAATTACAAATTTTAGATAATAAATGTATTTACTTCAAAAGGTTTAGGAGGTGGTTGCGGTTTAAAAGGATCAATATGTTTCTTAAGAGGCATTAATGTTGCGATATATCTTTCGAGCGGGAATTCAAAGCTTCTAGTTAATGTTGCGAAATATCTAAAACAATTTATCAGTATTTTCAATGCTTAGGTAACTTTTTTAAGGTTACCCCGGTTTTTTTTCGGCCGCCATTTGAGAACGGACGGGATATTCACAAACGGATTTTCAAGGGATAAATAAATGACCATTTTTTTATTTTCCACCTGATGTCCGGTCATACCGGAAATTGACCAGTCAGAATTTTTTTTTAATTTGACACCCCTGAATGTTTTTTTAAAAACGAAAAAACTGTAATTTGAATTTCAGGTCTTCTGTTCGAAAGTTTTGGCACAAAAACTTATACAATATTCCCAAAAAGAGAAGAATGTGTGGTGTCCTTAGAACCGACTTTTTAAATTTTTACCGATCAACTTGCGGTATCACCGGAAATCGGATGAAAGATCAAAAAATTATGGTCATATATTTATCCCTTGGCTGTTGGATGCAAAAATCCGTTTTTGAATATCTCGTTTCGTTCATAAATGGCAGCGGAAAAACTACCGGGGTTACCGTAAAAAATGCTACCAAAGTCCCAACTTTGTTTAAAAAAAGTTAATTTTTTTCATAAAAGAATAAATTGATTAAAAAAAATTTTCAATTATAACATTGTTTTTTTAATGTTTCGGTCCAATTTTCTAAAATGGATAATAAATGTACTTAAGAAAATTGATTCCCGATTTGTCAATGTATTTCTGAAGAAAATGATATTCAGAATATCATTTTCTTCAGAAATACATTGACAAATCTGGAATCATTTTTCTTAACGGGGTTTTATCGACTGGCTATATCTGAGAATCTAAAATTTATAAAGCTTATTTTTCGATTTTTGAAGTCAAGGAGGCTTCTTTAGTTATATTAGATAGGAAATTTCAAAAATGTGTGAATTTTTTTTAAGTGTTGAACACGATAAAATGTTTTAATCTCTAGCGCTCGAACGGGTCACAATTGGACCATAGTTTATTACAGGGGGGGGGCAATATCGCCGAATTTGCCAATATCTCCGAAATTTTTCGGCAAAAAACTTTCGGCGATATTGAAGCTTTTAAGAATTAATTTTTGCTCCCATAACCTGATTTACCGGTTGGTTCAACATGCAATCGTTAAAATTATTCGAAATTTTTCTTCTTGAGATGACGAACTAACAATCTGGAAAAGTTATGGCCATCTCAAAAAGTGTTTCCAGCCGATACAGCCCCTTAATATACGGCACGATTTGTCAAATTTTCGAAGAAAAAAATCTGTTTTAAAATACATTTATTAACCACTTTTAAAAATAAATAAATTTATAACCCCTGAAAATTGAATAAACCGAAACTTGAAAAAATTTCTGAAAAAAAAATTAATTCCCCAGAAAACCGAAGAATTGTTATAAAACCTTCTGATCATCGTTGATCCGACTTCTGGCGGGCGCCTTGTATTAGCTTGAACATTTTTTATAACTTTGTCTATATTGGATCTATCTTTATCTAAATATCCTTTATGGGCAGAAAAGAATCCAGGGCTTGAATCAAGAGCTTTTAACTTTTCAACATTTTTTATCTTTTTTGAAACTTTATCAGTCGAATTTCCAAGTCGTAATATATGAGGAAACTGAAAATAACAATCAGATATACAGTAGATAAGGGTCTCTCATTCTTCAACTTAATTTTGGAATAAACAATCTTGTAATATGAGTTATATTATATGACCCTTATTGGCTCAAATAACAGAATATGAATTTATATGATTTGCTTATATCTAGAGTGCTTATTATGCGCAGACTTACCAAAACTGATAATGAAAAAATCTACCGAAAAAAACAATTCCAAGGACAAAAAACGACCTTGCAGTGGTCTGAAATTTACTACAGGGGGGGCAATAGGTCCGGCCCAATATTTTCGAATGTTCCCCATATTTCCGAATTTAACCTACGCAAAATCACCATTATTAGCTAAAATAATTTCTGTTATATAGGTAAAAAAGGGGTTCCCCATATTTCCGAATTTTTTTGCCAAAAAACTTTCGGAAATATTGGGCCCCCCTGTATATTTTGAGAAAAATTTTGGTTAAAAAATAAAACGTTGGAAATTTTCTGAAAAAATAAGGTCAATTTGAAGAAAAATGAGTAGGAAAATAAGAGTTGAAAAATATTTTTTTGCGGATTTATGGAAAATAATCTGTTTTTCTGCGACTTTTTATCAAGATTTTTTTCGTTTTTTTACAAATTTTTTCATTTGAAACTTACAATTTTGCCCGCTACACACTCTACTCATCACATAACAGAAGAAAGTAGATTTCATGCAGATTCTTAATCTGCAAGAAAATTTTTATGACATGTTATATGACTCCATAGAGTCAAATTTCGCAATTTTTATGTGTTTCACCTTGTTCAGAGTTTTACAGAAAAATGGATTCGTGACACCAAGCATAAGTCCAGTTCTTCTGGTATTTCTTTCAGAAGCGGTTTTATCTGGTTGATTAGAGAAAGGTGAAGTTAATTCTTTAAATTCAGAATCGTGAATTGTGAAATAAGGTCGAATTTCATTACAGTATGCAAATGGCCGAATTAAAGATGCCAAACATAAAACAGCCTGAATAAAATAGATTTGATTAATTTTTAAATGCCTTTATTCTTGTCATTTTTTGCCATGAAAAGCACGGAAAAATTAGAAAAAGGGGATACTCAATTGGCAACGTATCCAGCGATCGATTTTTCGGTGAAATCCACCATTTTCTCAATAATAATTAGGGTTGATTATCTACATACACATGTAAAATTTTATTGCGCGTTTATTGGTCGAAATAATTTTGTTCAAAAATCGATGATTTATAACGAAAAAATCGCATTTTTGGTCAAAATGGGGTTCAGTCATCATTTAAGCCCTTCAAGACATTTTTTTATTTTTAAGTGAAAAATCGTCTATTGCTATCTAAGTTGTTTTCGAAAAAAATTATTTTCCATCAAAATAACCGCCTTATCACCAGTTACCAGCAGTTTTTATATAATTTTTATAGAATTTATCTGTCTGTAAAAAGGTGTCATATTACACGTTCGTAAACAACTTTAAGTTTTTCTCAACAATAAGATCAAAAATCTAAAAAATAATTTTGTGTGGATTTTGCAGGCAATCAAAAAACATTTAATGATATTGCTAAAACTTGCCTATCTTTAAAAATAATTCTTCAAGATCACTTCAGGATTATATCGACTACGATGCCCGAGTTTATATAACAAAAAAAAATTCTGGTGACCAATTATTTCTGGACAAGAATTGCGTGATGTTTTGTAATTTTTGCTAATAGTAAATGCAGATCATAGCCTACCCTGCTTTAATTTGTATTTAATTGGCCCGATGGTCTGCGTAGGTGCTGATTAAGAGTCACGCGATTCGTGTCTCGAAATGGTTTTCACCCGAATAAAACCAATAAAAGATTTTATATGAACTCGGGCATCATAATCGATATGACTTTAGTTTGGCTGAAAATCGATATTTTAAAGAAAAATCACATATGTGAAATATATTTCCACTGGAAATTTTCCAGCTACGTCTGAGAACAAATATGAATATTTTTTTGAATATATATATTTGTCTGATTATAATTTCGTGACATGTAAAGGGAATAAAATATGATTTGTTAAAATTATTAAGTGTCGAATGACACTCGTATGCGTACAGGGATGGTTAGAAATGCTGAGTACAAGGGTTTAACAAAAAAAATTACCTGACTACATTGTTGAGGAGTATTTGCAAAAACTAAAAGTGGTTCTCCTAACAAAGTTAACTCCCATAAGACAGATAAATGATGCAATGCTGTCGATAATGGTTCCAGTAAATCTAGATCGGAAATTTGTGGAATAAGAACTGTTCCTCTAGTTGGCGCCATAGTGGGAATTAATTGATTCGAATCAACTGAACGAATAGTTTGACCTATCACGGGGCTTCAAAATTGCAGAATGCAAAACTTTCATTTTTTAACAAAGTTTGTCTCGAAATTTTGGCCTAAAAATACCGACCCCAAAAAACGTTGTCCCAGTTATTGAAATTTTACCAGTTTGAGAACATTCCTTTACTTTTTGTTAAAAAGCTACAATGTAAATAAAAATTGCTTTATTTTGAGGGAGTACTGGTCGCATTTTAAGGCGAAAACAGGGTTTTCAGAGTCGATTCAATGATATACAATAAGCAGAAAGTAAAACGAATAGCACGCCTACGTTTTTTTACAAATTCGTATATTTTTGCCTTACACGCCTACGCGTTTTGGTCAACAGCATTCGTTAAACTTCAAGTGGGTAGTACTAAAAACAACACAAACATATCCGTTTGACGGTAGGTATGATAAAACAAAAATCTTGCTATGGAAAATCATATCGTAGGCCTATGATTGGCTGACCAATCTCCTCCCTGATAAAGGTTGATTTTATCAAAACCAAAAAAATTCTGAAAATTTCAAACCATTTTTCTTCAAAAAATGAAAATTTCTCATTCGGTCGTTTTTAAGCACCGTGCCTTCACCCTCAGCTGGTAATCGAACTCGAAGAACAGAACCAAGAAAAGGGAGTTCTAGAGAATTTCCTGCTATCGGACTTGGCCATTGGTTTACTGCAGCAGCCATTGCTTCTAGCGCAGCCTCACCTAAAGAAAATATCATCATTTTTTAATGCAAGTTTTTGTGGCATATTTCGAGAAATGTTTTGTGAAAATCCCGCAAAATAATTTGAAATTAAAAAATCAGCGCACGAGCGTCTACTTATATGCGTTGTCAGATCCAAATGCAAAAATTAGGGTCTTCTTCACGGTTTCGGTTAAAAATCACATGGTTTTCCCCATATGATATCGATCATTATGCCTGGGTCACTTTAAAAACTTATTTGCCTGTTAAAAGAATAGGGAATAAGTTTTTAAAGTTACCCAGGCATAATGATCGATATGGCCCATATCCATCATGATGCCCGAGTAACTTAATCCCTCATTTGCCTTTTGAAAGAATAGGGAATAAAAGTTACTCGGGCATCATGATCGATATACAACCAAACCACAGTATTAACCAAAAAATAAGCTAACCTTTTGAAAAGTATTCTGGTGCCGTTAAATCTATGACATGTCGGAATAAGTTATGAAACGGAAGTTGAGATAAAATTAAAACTGCTTTTTGATAAAATCCTCTGTGAATAGACGCATCTCGAACTTGACGGAAAAATGCAATTCCACTCAAATGCCGAGAATCAGGTTCTAAATATCGTTCTGCCTCTTGGCGTAGGCGTGAATGGATTTTTATAACATTTTCATCTGTTTCTCTAACAAAGGTTAACAGCTGTTTTTTACTTAATATATTCCTTTTTTGTTGAGATCTTTCAAATTACGGTAGTTTCTTAATCCACCCACCCTACTCAAACATTTTTATCGAAGACCATATCAGTTATCAACAAACGTTTTTTTGCTATCTGTAGCCAACTAAATTTGTGGCGACCAACTTTTTGTTTTTTTTCTCCTGCGTCAACGCGTTTCACCGGGGTGAATATTTCTTTCTAAACCGACTTCATACGTTTAATATCAGTCAGCTCGAAATGCATGTATTCTTGATAATAATTGGTGATAAGTGGTTATTGATTAACATAAGAACAACGTGCAAGAACATTTTAAATTAATTTATTCATGAAAAATAATATTTTTTGAAATTTCTCCTTATTTTCCCCAGAAAAACTGGTAATTTCAAAGGTTGATTACCGGCCAACCGGTTGAAGGACAGAAGAGCAAAAAGTTTTGTTCGCCACAAATTTACTTGGCTAAACATAGCAAACAACCATTTGTTGATATCTGCTATGAATCATAGCTTATGATCCATTAATGGTCTTCGAGAAAAATAACTGAGTTGGGTGGGTGGAGTTTAAAAAAATACCTTTATTTAAATTTGGTTTAGAAGTTTGTTTTAACCCATGTACTCCCGTCAAAACTTCTTAAAAAATGCACTTTTGTACAATATTGTACGATTCGTGTGTAATGGTTAAAGGTGATTAATTGAAAATTTCAAAAAACATATATTCATCCAAGGATAGGTTATCGAAAATATATACCAATGTACATTAACTCATTTTAAAGCTCTAACAATTTTTAACCATAATAAGAATAATTTTTTTTATAAATTAAGGGTATCCCGGTCCCTAAATTGACATATTCTCGATAAAATATTAGCGAACACGGCTTCAAGGATATTATTCAGATTAGCCAGTTTGGTAGACTAGCCTTCATCATGCAAAAAATTTGCCAAAACTTTTTGATATGACCACACTCCTTCACCAAGAGCACTAACCTAAGCGTAAAACGGAAATAATATCTACCTCCCAGGTTTTAATTTGAAATAAGCCCCAAATTTAACATAACCTTATAATTAGTAATACAAAACTTTGTAAGTGAGTTTTGTCGTAAAGAGCTATGTTTATTTCATTAGAATACGGTAAAAAACCGGTCCAAAATACACGTTTTGTTCCGCGACTTTTCTTCACTCGGACGGAAACTCTTCTCCCCTAGTTAAATTTCAAATTACTCAAAAGTTTTGCAAAAAGCTAGCTCTAAACATACCGAAACTTAGTAGGTGGGTTTTGTCAAATTCGGCCCCAACAAAAAATATAATATTTTTTCAAAGGTCACGTGAAAAAATTTCCGGAAAAAGTGCTTCGATTTTCGAAAAGTAGGCTAAAAGAAAAGCTGGGGAAACCATGAAGAGAAACGTTGGGGGTTTTCGGCTCAAACGAAGATTTTGGAGTTTTGGGGGTCAATTGAACAAACGTTAATTTCAACTTAATTTGAAAAATCTCGAAAAATCAAGATAAATTGATTTTTGTTTTTTTGTTTCTTTTTAAATTTGATAATTTATTTTGGGATTGGGAGTGTTCTTCATTCAGATAAGTTATTGGCTATGACATAATAACTGCGAAAATGTAGGGACGCGGGATAAACCCTTAAAAACGTGGTTTACTGTGGTTATAATTAAATTCTAGTCTCCGTTCATCGCAAAATTAAAAAATCCGAGTCGAGGTTTTATAGTAATGGAGAAATATTTTTTTCCGAATTTTTAATAAATAGGCGTCCTATTTAACGCCTGATAATAGTTTTCCCACCCAGGCTGTAATTAGCATTAACGCAGAGTCTGCTTAGGAATTTTTTCTTCTGTGAGATAGTGCGTCGAGAGAAACTGGCCAAAAATACCGTAGTTGAACTACGATATTTTTGTGAATTTTGGGAGTAAATTCCACGTATGAAATAGATTTTTTTCTTTAAGAACATTAAATATATTAATTATTAGTATCAATGTTTTTAATCAGAAAAAATAGATATTACTTGGGTTTTTATTTCAAGCAGAGAATAAGTAATATAAGTGTGAAACAGTTGTTTTGAAAAGCAAATTTGGTAATCGGGCAGTCAGGTTCGGCAGAATTAAGCCAAATAGAATCAGATTGAGTATTTTTACATACCCACCACTTTATAAAGGAAGATCTGAAATTCGGCATCCAAAGGGCGCGGATAATGATGTAATCACAAAAGGTTCTTGCTTCGTGTTTACACGATTCGTGTAGCAAACTAAATTTTGTGATGTTGGAAATATTTCTGTCTTTTTCGCAAGTCAACCAGTTCATTTACCGGTTAATTGAGTTTCAAGGGGGTATACGACTCTGATTTTGACATTTTCTAGTGAAATTACTGGCGGCTTTTTTTTTTCAGTGGAGATGATCATTGGAGCGAGTTTTCTCGAAGATGGTGAACCGATTTTGAAATTCCAACAATGGGAGTCAATGATTTGATACTTGCATAAGCGCTTTCGATTTCAACCCGGATACCGGATTCCGGTAATTACCGGTCAATCCTAAAATGGCGGTTTCTGGGTTTAAACTGTGGGGGATATGGGACTGAATTTTTTTAAACTTTCGTTCAAATTTTCTGCGCATATTTTTTGGGGTCAAATTTTTGTAATATGAACCCCAAAAGGCCAAATTTGTAAAATGACCCGCATGGGGTCCATATACATTGTATATGAAAAGGAAATTCTCTCACGATTTCAAAGAATATAAAAATGATTTTTTCTGATGTAATGTGACCCCGGAATGTCGATATCGAGTATTACGGCCCTAAATTTCAAAATCCTCGATATTTCGAGATCCGTAAGCCCCCGAGGAGTTTCATTTCAGCAACAAATGACACTTGAATTTTCAGCAAATATTTTCAGGGTCATATTATGTAAATGACCCAAAAAGTCAAATTACAAAAATAAATCGATGACGAATTCCAAATATAATGGCGTTTTTGTAAGAATTCGTTTTTCCTGTCCATCGTCTGAAGTTTTTCTTTTGACTGATACTTGGCACAATTATTTCCTCTCTTTTATTTCGAGTTTTGTTTCAACAAAACTTTTTAAGTTATAACTTATAAGGCTATTTAGTTTTTTGGGCAACATAATTTTGATAATAAAAAACTCAAAATAATTACCTTTCGTTTCTTGGTCATCTTAAAATTAGCAAATAATCTACTGAACAAATTTTCTAATAAATAAAATACGAAACAGAAACAACTTTATTAAATTATGGGTCCCAAAAATCCAGATTTCATTGTCAACTTTCACCCCAAGCACCACTTTTCTTTATAAAATTTCATTATTTACAGGTTTGCAGCAGATTTAAGAACTAATGGGCAAGTTTTCACATTGGTTTATTGAATTTGCAGCGGAACTATGCATTCATTTTCGCAGTAACAACAGTTATACATGCACAACTAAATTCACGACATTGAAACTTTATTGTTGAACATTACCCAGATGTCATTCGGAACCAGTCATCGAGTGATATTTCTAATACCCTCAATTGTCTTATGAATACTTCTGAAATCCAGTAAAGCTTGATTTATCTTAAACTAATCAGAAATGAGCAAATTTAATTATTAACCATTTTATTCAAAATGCATTCATTAAAAAATCGATAATTTTGAAATGCTTTGACTATTGGATTAAAAATCTTATAGTGAATCTTATATGACTTTAAACGGACAAGGTCGAGCCATAATTTTCGCAAACCGACTTGAAAAAACAGCTCCGAAGAGGCAATTTATTCAATATTTTGAAAAAAATCTGAAAAATAATTGAAAAAAGTTTTAAAATTTTTGGTGATTTTCAATACGTTTATTAAGTGCTTTTCTTGCTTAATCGTTATTTAATTGTTATTCTTGGTCAATATCGTGTTTAATTTATCCCTTACTAATCATAAGTCATAAATCTGTATAAGGTGATTTGTACGGAAACCATCTTGGCTTTTTGTGGTTTTGCTATAAAAATAAGAAAAATTTGTTTCCGGAACTATTTGTTCATTCTCAGCTACACCCCTGGCAATTTATGCGCCAAATACCTCTTTTTTTGTCTACCAATAATTAATTTTTTGTAAGTCATAATTTATTCAGAATTATAAAATTTCATAAAAAAAAAATTTATGTCCAAATTTGAATTTGAGCTTATGTATTCCCGCTTTTGATTTGCCTGTGACAGCTGATTGGTTACCTCACACAAACGATCAAACAAGTTTGATCGAAAACAAAATAGGAAACAAACTTGTTGAAT
>SCLH01000176.1:47381-57452 GCA_004367855.1 Oikopleura vanhoeffeni
AAGGCCCCTTAAATCCTTGGCAATAACATGACGCTAGGTACGATATTTTTTGTTTTCTTGTTGTGCTCAAAAGACCCTAAAAATCCTCCGCAATAAATTGGCGCAAGGTATGACATTTTTGTGCTCAAAAGGCCCTAAAAATCCTCCGCAATAACCTGCCGAAAGGTATGACATTTTTGTGTCATCGGTCGGGAAAGTCTGAAATAAATGGTTAAAATTATCAAAATTCTGCGTCCTGTTATTCGGACCTGGCAAAGTTTCAGATAAATCGTGCGTCCTGTTAAACGGTTCGTGGCAAAGGTTTTTGAGTCAAAGTGCGTCCTGTCTGTGCGTCCTGTTAAACGGTCTTTACTGTAACAACCTGCGTACGTATTTTGTGGTCAATAATAATCGACTTTATTTTAGGATGTGAGATTTTCGTTCAAATATTATATTATATTAAACTATTGGGACCTACAATGTGTAGTATCTCAGATATTTGGCCTCAAAAATCACAAAATCGGCTTTTTTCATGACGGGTACCCCTTAAAGATTTTTTTTTTAAATACCTCATTTTCTCTGACAAGTTGTGAAACATTATAAAGTGCCAAAAATTTGATATTGCTAGCAGTACAATATCCATAAACTCGATGGGTTTCATTCTCATAAAGCAGCCCAAGGTATAAATCCCGAGTATCAGAAATCTTTTCGAACAAAATATCCAAAGAGCTATGGGCAGCAAATGCAAGTTCTAGGCTGTTTGTACCTTCTCGATTTCCTAAAATTAATCTTGGATATTTTCGAATATTCTCATAAGTTAACTTATAATATAAATATAATATAAATAATAATATAATTATATAACTCTTGTAAAAAAAATGTTATGATGCGCGTCAATAGAAAAATACTCTTTTTTTACTTTTTTGCTTTGAGCTAGAATCTAGCTGCTAGATTCAATTATAAATTTGTCTAATATTATTGAATAAATCATCAGAAACACTTTTCAAAATCTGAAAACTTCTAGATTATATATATTACGGTCCTTGCTGGGCCTATTATGCCACTTTTTCAGCCAACATTTTTTATTTGATTCGGCTTTTGAAAACGACTCATCCGATTGAGTTGTTTGATAGATCAAACTGAGCACAAATATTTAGAGAAAAATAAATTAAAAAAATAATGGTTCGAATCAGACCATTGTTTCTAATTTTTAAACAAAAACTTATAATTAAACAATTTCAGTAATCTCAGAGAAACTTATATCTTAAAACTGAATCGGATGAGTCGTTTTCAAAACCCGAATTATATAAAAATTTTGGCTAAAAAAGTGGCATAAAAGCCCCAGCAAGTACCGTAATAGATATACGAAAAAATTTGTTCGAAAAACTACTGTCGTATTTGTCTGAAATCAATATAATCAAATTATTATAATGTATTTTGAAATAATTTCTTAGTCAAAAAAAAATGAACAAAAACAAGTAAATTTTAAAATAAAAAAAATACAGGAATTCGCCCAAAAAACGGAAAAAGACAATAAATCCTCCGCTTTAACAAATACGAGTAATTTTAATATTTTTTAAGGAAATAAAATTTAAAGATGATTGCCCTTAAAATCAGACAAAAATAGGAGTTATTATCACCTATTTTTAGTACACGTTGATCATCTGAAAAAAGAGTATTTTTCAATTTAATTAAGGTCATTAATAATGACTTATTATCCATATAACAAATGATGCCCGATTTTCTTGAAACCATGAATGAGTCATATTGTACGGATGTTACAGTCCAAATGAGCTCTACTGTTTTTGTATATATCCATTATGATGCCCGGGTAACATAAATATCTTATTCCCTATTCTTTTAACAGGCAAATAAGATATTTATGTTACCCGGGCATCATAATCGATATGATCTCCATAAAAACTGCAAAATCTCAACTCCCGCCCGATTACTTATGTGTTGTTCAACTTAAACTCGAATAATTGGTCGTAAGAATGCGTGGGTGTCAATTTTAATGTTTTCGAAAAGTATTAATAATTCATTCATGGTTAAAATAAAATAATCTATTATCTATAGACTATCGAAGAAAAAAATATACAGGGAGGGCGATATCGCCCTAAAAAACCTACGCAATTTCACGATTTTTAGCTAAAATACTTCCAGTGCGAATATCACCAACAATCCCCAATATCGCCGAATTTTTTTGAGATTTCTATGACAAATTATTTTGTGGGCGTCATGAATGGCGTCATTTTCAAGATTATATTTTCCAAATTTACTTTTTATAACTTTTATTTGATTGCTTTTCGTCGAGTACTTAATTCTACACATTTGGTGATTCACGTTATTCGAACTTACTGTAAAACGCCTTATAAGATTGAAAATTTTTTTGACATGTCGCGACTCGCAACATATGACGTCATTTCTAACACCTACGCGTTTTTTCATTTTTGAAAAAAAAAATTATTTCAATCCCCATATTGCCGAAAGTGCTCATATCGCCAAAAATGTTCAATGTCGCCGAGTTTTTTTGGCAAAAAACTTTCGGCGATATTGGCTTTCCCTGTATATGGACTCGGGCTTCATCTTCGATTAACTCGTAGACTCGACTAAAAACAAAATGTTCTTGACTTTAAGTTGAATAATAAAGAAAAACGGAAAATGGCGACTAGTTGTCGGAAAAACAGTCTACGAGTTAAGACTCCCTTGAACTTACCTTGGTAAATTGGCTTATTATCCGCGGCAACAATAACTAAACTGTCACACATTCTAAAATAAAATAGATTAAAGCAGGTAAATTAATTAACACTCAATTTAGGTGATTTCATTGGACAACTCTTACAGTGTATAAAAATGAACAAACGGGAAATGTGGAAAAATCTCGGAAAAAAGTCGGACATAAGAATATTTTTCTTGGTTGAAAAAATAGACTTTAGCCGAATTTGCATCCAATCAAACGAGAGAAAAATTTTTACTAAGCAGGTGTATCCGTGGCAAATTACATAACTGGCTAAAAACGGTAAAATAAAATGATAAGATTTTTTTTGTTCAATTTTAAAAAATAAATTAATGGGGTTGTGGGTGTTGAATGTTGGAAATCTGCATGAAAATCTGAATGTTAAGTTGCTATTACAATATTTTTCCTCCAAGATGCGGGCTTCGCCCGATCTTTCGCAAAACATTATGAGATTATACACACGATGTCAAAATTCACATTTCTTCTCGCAATGTCGATTCGGACATTTCCCCCCTCATAATTTCAAATTGACATTTGTTACACAATTTCAATCGGCGATGTCATGTAAAATTAGCATTAATTTTAAATTTCGTAAATTTTTTGAAATTAATGGTAATGTCAGAATTTTTGAGGAATTAATTTATAATTTCATATTTTTTCGAAAATTTACAGTGAAACTAGTTATATTCATGAAATTTTGCGTTAACGATGCAACAAATTAACTGAAATTGTGTCCAAAAATAACCAATAAATTATGTGAGAATGCCCAAATCGACATTGCAAATACTAATGTAAATGTAAATTTTGACATTGTGTATAGAATAATATATTTTTTTAAATTTCGAGAAGGAGCGCGCCTGAGGTTGATTTGGAAAAAAATCGAAATATGAATTTTGCCTTTCCCGAAATCGTAGAATTTTTTGATATCATTTTTGACATCTTCGTGGTTGTTTTAGTCATAAACACCATAAAAATTATTTTATTTTGTATATTGTTCAACAAAATCACATTTTCCGATTTAAAATTACCAAGAAAATTCTCGAAAAAATTTTCTCGGACATTTTTTATAAGATAATTGACTTTGGTGAACTCAGTTAACCATTTATTATGGTGTTATTTGTTCTTGATCAAAATATAAAATGGAGACCCTACAACCTACCTAGGTAAATGATTATGTTCAAATACCATAATAATGTAGCGAGTATAAAAAATTACAATTTTTCCGAACAAATTAACCCAGTGGACTGATTGCCACCAAACTTTTTTGTGTGCTTTTCTAGTGATCCCTGAAAAAATGTTGGAAAATTCAATGGTTATTAAGAATTTGAGTAAAAACAAGCTAAAATTTGGCTTATTTTCAAATTTCCAGAAATTTTTCTTATCTAGATTTCATCATGGTTTGAAGTTGCATTCGACACCCAAAACCCAAAATGGATCGAAAAATTAAGCATGCAAAAAGAATCGGCCATGGCAAAAAATTTTCGAAAATCAAATTTTCTTGATTCAAGCGTAAAATTTAAATTATTTTTTATCGTATAAGGCCAATATGTACTTCGTCGTTTTTATGTCCGACGAATAAATATGTGAAAAGGTTCGGGTGCAATTTCAAAAATGTAAAAATATCCAGGTAGAATATGCAAAGTGTGCTGTTTTTTGGTGGTGGAGAAAATAGAAGTGATGTTTTTGAAACTACGATTTGCTCATAAGGACAGTCTGGATGTCTGGCAAAAGCGGTAATTATTAAGGAGGTAGTGTCTTATAACTCATTATCAATGAGATATACAGGATGTGACATTTTTGCTCCCATTCTTAATTTTCCAAAAGCTAACCTCCGCCAATCAAAAGGTTTAAATTTGGCAAAGACTACGCCCAGGCGTAGGTGTTTGCTAATTTGAAATATGTTGATTGTCGGAGGTTAGCTTCTGCAAATACTTATAATGGGAGAAAACATGTGACATGCTAATAAACCAAAAAACTGGTGGTATCTGAAGTTTATGAGGCGGTTAATTTAATAATAAAAATATTATTTTCGGGCCAAAATGGAATCATTTTTTCTAATTTTTATTTCGTTTTTCTGAAAAAATCTAGGTTCCCAAATTGGGAATCCCAAGAAAATCATAAATTTGAAAATAAGTATTGTTAAACCTAAATCTAAAGAACCGGCATTTGTTTCAAAATAATCAACTACTGAAAATACGAAACATCGCTATATTTCGATAACGTGACGACAATAAATTTATTCAATTTGATATTTTATTTGCCTTTAAGAAGTTTCAGAACAATCGAACTTGTATTTGTATGGCTAAGATTGGGATCCCCAGCCCTCTACTTTTGCGTTCGCGGTTGAACTAATTTTCGAAGCGCTAATTGGTCAACTTCGTGATATCCGTTGCCCTCATTGGAAAAGGCTAATGCAAAACTAGAGACCTAGATCCTAATCTTTCATGGGTCGATTTGAATGCTGAAAACTGTACAAGAAATTTTTTTTAAATTTTGGTCGATTGTATATAAGATAATTGTATCCCAAGTAGTTTCGTTCAAAAACTTATAAAATTGGATGAGAAACGCCAGATCCTTGTTTAATTGAAGGTTTTAACTTTGGTGCCCTCTAGCGAGCGAAGTTACTTTCATAAAGCCGCGAGACCATTTCCTATTTTTTCAACTGGTTCAGTACAATTTTGAAGCCTATTTTTAAGAGGCACTACCTCCTTAAGAAAAAAATGTCAGGAAACGATATGCAGTTTTTCCAGATTGACATTATAAAGAAGAGCCTCTTAGGAGCAAATCGGGGCTTTATTCTGTTTTTGCTTGCATCAATTCTAACTCCATTGCATCCACCAAATCTTTGGGCGGCATGTATAGATTAGCTTTATCCTGATCTTTCTTTCGCATCTTTTTTGGGACATTATTATTTTCTTGTCTGAGAAATACGTTAAAAAATAGAACTCAAAAATCAATATTTATCTCCTTTTTATCGAGTCTGAAGCCAGAAAATAGAGCGATTTTCTGACCACTAGGGGGCCCAAAATTTTTTTTTCATCATTTGGATCATTTTATTGGGTTACGATAATTTTAGAATATGAAATTTTTTTTTTCGAAAATTTAACTTTTCAACTTGATCATAAAGAAAAAATTGAAACGTTGATCTCATAAGAGTTTTCTGTAAACAGCGCTCAAAGTAGAGCCTCCTGAAAGGCTCTCGTGCCTCGGCGGAACTTTTTTTTCTATGTTTCGGAGGGTTAAGTAATTTCGGACCAGAAAGAAAGAAAAAATTGGTATTGGTTAGGTTTGGCCAATTATTTTTTTTCAAACTTTTCAAAGCCCATTTTTTGTAAAATTTCGATACCAAAATTTATATGGAAATTTCTCAAAAAAAAAATGATTTTTGAACGGTTACTTTCAATTTGTCTCTGAATCCTCTTTCGTTTTTCCTCACTTTTTTATCATCTTCCATTTCCTCTAACTTTTTATTAAACTCTACATCTTGGTCTAAGAGATGTGCCACATCCCAGCTCGATTCGCCAGTAGAATGTACCAAAAGTAATTGATCAATTTTTGAAGGGTTTTGCTTATTTTCACGAACAAACTTTCGCTTGATTTCTGAAGCACTTCGGCGGCTAAAAGCAGAAGCCAAAGCGACAAAATCGTTTCCTAAAATAATTTCTTTACTGGAAAAAAGCCATTTTGGGACACAAATCGCCTGATTTAAATGTTGATAATATTGAATTCAGCCAAAATACACTCACTAACTTAGCACCTACGCACTCAATCGGGCCAATAAAAATACAGATGAAGCGGGGTATGTTGTACATTTTTCACATAGAATCTTTCTTTCCTACGTAATGATCACCACGCCTTTTTGCCCCGAAATAATACTTCATCAGAATAGAAAAAAAAATTATATGAACTCGGGCATCGTGATCGATATCCTAATAAATTAATACTATAAAGTAATTGACAAAAGTCGGTATGAAAACAATTGAAAAAAATTTGAAAACCATCAAAAAGTGAAAATTTTGGCTGATCTTTAGCGTGCATTTTTTTAATTTAAAAATTTGATAAAATAATAAAATTTTAGTAAGTAATATCGGTCGGGCCGAAATTTAGTATACATGTACTAAATTTTTTTTAGGTTTTTTATGCCAATTAAAAAAAATATAGATGCCGCCAGAGGCCCGCGACCATATTGTTTATTCCAAATATAAGGTAAAAATTCTCAATAATTTTAAAAATGACGTAAAAGACACTTATAATAATTGTAGAGTTTGAGGTAAATTTCTGACCCCGGCAAGGTTGTCAAAGAACAAAATTACTATCACAGGGGCAGTTAAATATAGGTTTACTGTTCCAACTTTTTTTTTGTCCCAACTCTGAAGATTTTAAATTTTGGGGGGGGGTGAAGACTTGAACAAGTTCGAATAGTAAAACCGTAACAATCTTGCTTGGCCATGAATTTACATTAAAACCATAGAATGTTATAACAAGTGAATTTTGACATGTTTTTATTATTGAAAATTGTAAGCATCATATGTCCCCCTTGAATACAAACTTACTATATCAATACATATAGGATATATCCATTTTTATGCCCGGGTCACTTTAAAAACTTATTTGCCTGTTAAAAGAATAGGGAATAAGTTTTTAAAGTGNTATCCGTACGATGTACCCTTATCCGTACGATTTTTTGGAAAGTTGACGAAACACCCTTATCCGTACGCCCTTATCCGTACGGTAAAAATTAGAGAACAATTTTCCAGATTTTCTAAAATTTTCTATATTTTTTTCAAAAATAAATGAACAACTAGCTAACTTGGCACGGTTTTAGAACTATTTTGGTGAATAGAGACTGTACAATACAACAAAATAAATTTATATGTTTTTTTGAATAAATCAGTTAATTTCAGTTGCTTTTTTCTTGGTTGCATAACCGATTCAGAATCTCTGGCTGATAATCTTTTTCATCCATTATTTTTTCCTGAATTTGAAGCAGCAAGCAAGTCGACGGATTTTTCAGGGACAATAGTCAAATTATTAATACAACTTGTCATGTCGCTGGTCACGTTCAAATCTTGAATAGGAACAGATTTCTGTTGTAAATTTTCAATAATTTTTCAAAATAATCCTGATGGTAGACTTTGCCAACAAACGNATTTTATTTCTCACAAGATATTTGTGCTCAGTTTGAGCTATCTAAGAATGTTATCGGATGAGTTGTTTTTAAAAGCCGAATAAGGTATAAAATTTGGCTCGAAAACTTGTGAAAAATGACCAGGAGCCCCCGTAATTGATATAATTTGATAATTCAGACAGCGAGCATTCTGGGTTCTCTTCGCTGTAAGTGATTATTTTCACCTTTAAAGGTAATGTCGGCATTTTCAATTTATTTGACATTTTTATCTGATTATTTATAAACGAAAGTTAAAAAAATCAAAGTTCCCATATCTAGAATTTCGTCATTCAAAAATTAAAGCCTCACGAAAATATTACATACGAAAATATTAAAAAAAATCTTTTTTTGCTCTTTTTTTCACTCGACCCCGAAAAAGTACCCTTATCCATACGATGTACCCTTATCCGTACGATTTTTGGCCGAGCTGAGGCGTACGGATAAGGGTGTACCCAGTGTATATGAGATAATTTTGCTCAGTTTGAGCTATCTACGAACTAAATTGGATGACTCGTTTTCAAATGACGCGTCGTTTTCTCACCCCCCGTGTTTTTGAGGGAACAAATCTCTGAGTGAGGACAATAAATTGATATAGAATTCAAAAATTTAATAAGCAAAACAATCCTCATCTCATATTATTTTTTAATACGTTTCAAACGCCATAATAATTGAAAACAATTCTTGAAACAAATAAAAAAAGTTCGTTTGAAAAAAAATTTATTGCAATTTTGCTTTTTAGGGCGTTTCAAAAATATATCCATAAGTTTTAAAAGCATATTTTTCACTGTTTCAGTAAGAGACACATTGATCCAAAAAAAAGTGTTCAGTTAGCGCGATGTGTTCCAGTTAGGGAGCTATTTTTTATTTTTGCCCCTTATGGTCAAAACAGCTTATTTGGGAGCCCCACACAAAAGCCTACTCCTCTTTAAAAGTATATACATATGTAGAAAAGTTTTCAATTTGTGCATTAAATTCACCGCAACGCCTCGATTATGTATCATGGTACACATGGAGCTTTTTTTCTCCAAAGTCTAAAAAAAGACATGTAAAATTTCAAGTTTTTGTTGAAATTCTAAACTTTTTTGAAAATAAAAAAAAATTAAAAGGGGTCGATAGTAAAATGGATAAAACGTAAAAAGGATAAATTGAAGATTTTGAACTTAAAATAACGAGAACAAAAAGTTCTAGAAATCAAAATTTGACTAGATTCAAGCTAAATGGTTAGAAATTCAACAATCATAAGTAGAATCTAAAATTATTTTATTTGCGCCAAATGATAATTTAAAAAATGCAATGACATCATGAAAAAAACCGTTTTGGTACATTTTTGAAATGTTTTGCAAATTGATATTTTGATTCCTTTATGCAAGAAAATAATTTTTAGTTTGTTTGAGAGAATTCAATCTAAATAAGGTGATTTGGCAGAAAAATTAGAATTTTATGCTATAGAACTCTTGTTCTTGCCGGTTAAGTTCAAAATCTCTTTATCCATTTTACGTTTTATCCATTTTACTATCGACCCAATTAAAAGGTCAAAGTTAACCATTTTTTGGCAGTATTTCGACTTGAGTGTCTTCATTTTAACAAGTTAAACGTTATATAAAAATTAAAGATCGAAATTGTTACCTTTTATTCCGAATCTTTAATTTTTCAAAATTATGGATTATGATGATTATGAAAATTATGATAATATTTATTTATCTAAAATCGATTTTATTTGAAAAAATTCGAAAATAAGAAAAATCCTATAGAGTTAATTAAACAACAAAAAATTCTCTACAAATTAGGTCAATCAAAAAAGTATACTATCAACTTTCAATTATCGTCACGCACACCCGTAAAAGTGGTCACCCTATCTTTGAAATTAACCATTGATAAGAAAGATCCGGGTGATCGAATATAAGTTTTGTAGGTCGTTCAAGTTTGATGATTTATCATTTTAGATTTCAATTCATTGATTTTAGAAAATGATTCGTGACGAAAAATAATACACTTTATGCACTTGAATTTTCCTATACAAAGTATCGATTGCTGAGAGTTTAGATTTATTGGTTTCGGCATATACCGGCAAATATATTCGGCAAATACCGATATTAAAAAACTACTGTATTTTATTACAGTGTTCACATTTTTTTGTAAATTTCGGTATTCACAATTCGGCGCCGCTTCGGCTCCGGTCGAGTATGTT
>SCLH01000176.1:101010-121192 GCA_004367855.1 Oikopleura vanhoeffeni
GGACTATATTTTGCCTCACTCGTTATTTTCACTTTTATTTTTTTTTCTGAGTCAAATTGATGAAAAGTTTCTAAAATATATTTAAGAAAATGGGAATCACTACACCATATAAACCTGTATCTGTTTTGTATACAAATTACCGATCAGATGAAGGTTAACAAAGTTATTTGTTTTGGCATCCATTGTCTTTGCTTTGATAATTACGAAAAATTTGCACCCCTTAAATGATTTATTTAAAATCAGTAAAATTTTATAAACATTTTTTATCAAAAATATGGTTTTTTAATTACCTGTCCTTTTTCATTCTTAACAATTTTCACTTTTAGTGGGATTATTGATTCGGATATGATAGCCATTCTATAATTCAATAGGTTAAATTTACAACTCATACCAGATCATTTTATTTATTTCTAATAAAAAAGAAGAAACTTAGATTAAAAGTCATTTTTTTGGTAATAATTGCCCAATTTGAGGATAGATAATGAATTTTTCGTTATCAAGTAGTTCAATTTCCACTAAAAAAGAAACCTTATCGAAAGAAAATTGCAGTTTTTTTTAACAAATTATCAAGTGTTTCAGTAGGATATAAAATTACTCTGTTGCCACTAAAACCTGTTCAAATCAATCCAAAGGTATCTTGCTGTTTTTGAAATTCCATCAATCCTTTTAATAAGTTATTATATCATATCAATAAACACATTACTATTATATAACCGGTAAACGATTTATTTTCTAAATCTGGCAAATCATTAGCTTCCCATAAATCCTCATTTTCTAGTGACAATTTCAAATATGCCTTGACAATGTTTTTATCGTAATAATCGGGATAAAAATTAATAGAGTCGACCGATGTTTTGAAAAAATTAGACATTTTTTGTTTTGTGGAAAGACTGGAAATTGCAAAAATATATATAGCATTTTTTATTATTATAGTCAAACCAAAGTTCAATAGGATTATTTTATCTATCTTATATATGTATATTGTTCGCATAAAAACGTTAATTCACCTCAAGGACGTTTAAACCTATAATAACATTATATTACAACGGTCAACTGAATGCAAAAAAAAAACCTGCGTTAAGTCTTTGAAGTTATAAATCATGATTTTGTTTATAAGGATTTTATTTACATAATGGCATGGTGGTTTTAAAATAAGACATGTTCACAAAAGATAAGGCTCATAGACTGTGAAACAAAGCGTGAAACAAATTGGCACGGTAATAAACAAAAGCGTAAATGAAAATGTTCGGCGCGGGAGTAAACAAAAAAAGAACATAAAATATACGAAACAAAAATGACTAGAACAAAGCACTGAATTTAATCTCGATGAAAATGAAGTTCACGAAGGTCTTCGATTGGCGGCAATGGATCCAAAAATGGATTTCGTCGTCGCGTTATGAACTGTGGAGGATCTGGAAACGAGCTTTCCATATTAATATTGTTCCTTAAAATTAAAATTAATATTGTTAAACAGAGATATAATAAATTTACTGGTTTGAAAAATAAGAAAAATTACATTTTCGTCATTAAAGTAAATATTTTACACAAAAAATTACTTCAATTAAACGATGAATAAAATTTTGTTAGTGAATAATTTAATGAAAAAAACTAAAAATTAAAAATTATTTATCGAAAATAATATTGTATTTGTTATCTTACATTGGTAATTCAGTTGGAGTATTCGTATTAAGACGTTTGAATATANATATAAACGATACATATGGTCAAACATATACATGCAATCACCATTTGACCTTCAGCAGACAGCTGTAAATTGTTTACTTTGAGGTTGACTTTGCCATTCGGATTGTATATAGCTAGCTCTTTCGTTTTTGCATGGGAAACTGAGCCTGCAGGATACCAAGTTTGATTTCTTTTATTCTTTGGTCGATCGTGAAAAGAACCTCGGAGTGAAGAAAAATCAGGTTCATCAAACATAACTTTAATCGGGTTAAATATGTAAAAATAGTTGAACGAAACAATTCTACAAAGAAAAAAAAGGAATAATTAATCTTATAAAAGATACGTTAAACCCGACCTAGTTTGTGACCAGAATTTTCAAAGATTTCTTTTGTGATATTATCATATCTTTAAAATAAAATTAGTGAATTTAATCTTTTTGACCGAATCTGAATATTCATTTTATCAGTCTTAATATTCATAGTACGCAGATATATAAATATATATATATATTTGATTTACAATCCTAAAACGTATGCCTTTACAAAAAAATAGATAACATAGACTACATTTTACAAATATACTGTATCTACAGTTCACAATTTCATTTCTAGTTAAAATGGGACACAAATAATTATCTCAGGCTCTGATTTTTAATGTATTTATTATCCCAATAAAACAATGCTTGAAAATAAATAAATAGATATTCGAAAACTTTAGCAAAAACATAAAAAATATATATCTATTTATATTCATGATCAAAATTATATACCACTCAAACTTTCATAAAAACTTTCAAACATTATAAGGTAAAACAAATATCAAAACATAGCTTTATAAAAATTCAACATTTCAAATAGTACTAACTTGATATGGCAAAGGCATCAACTCTCTAGAAATTATTCTTTAGCACAGCACGTACGACGATTAGGAAAATAAGCAATTTTAATATTTTCGGTATTTGTTCAAGATAGTTCAGCGTTTGCTTTGGTCGGAAGTTATTATCAGCTATCATGGTCTTGTTATGACGACCTCGGACTATTTTGAGGTTGTTCATAATCAAAACCAATAATCAGCAATTTCAAGGTTTGATACAAAAGAAGTTTACTCAGTATATTAAATATTGACGAAGGTGTGAAATCGAGGTCGCTAGTTGATATTGAGGTCGCTAGCAAAATTGANCATAAAATGGCGCAATACTGAAAATAGTAGGATTAGTTTGTGTAAGCTCATGAGATTAAAAAAATAATCTGAGCGGATTATAAATTACCTATACAAAATTGGAGCATATTACTCATGTGATCTCATGTGAGTTCTAATTTTCTTAGTCGAATTGCATCGGTATATACATTTATCTATCTTTTTGCTGCAAAAAGTACACAGGTAAAGCGTACAGCCGCATGGAATGAAAGTAAAAAGTAGAGCATCCTTTTCGTCCTCGCAACATATAAAACATTCTTCTTTCGATATGATATATCGAAGCAGTGTCACTTTTTGTGATTTGAAGGCTTCCTCACTATTTAAAAATTTATTTATAGATCGAAATAATAGTTATTAATCTTCAATTATAAAAAACAAATATCTCAATTTCAGCTTACTTTTTAACGGTCGTTTCGATTACTTTAGCGAGATCGTTCTGAACAGCATATAATTGCTGTAAAACTTCAGTTATACCATTATAAGCAAGATTATATCCGACGGATAGAATTTTATTACACATTTGCAGGTGTTTTATATATTGACCTGCCTCATTTCTCTCTCTGTCCAATGTCTTGGATTATCTTATCTTAGATCAAGAATATAATTATTCAAATTGAATTTGAAGTATTGAAAAAACCCGGAAATGTCGGCAAAGCTTTTAAGATTAGCTATTTTTATCCAGGATGCCAATAAGCTATTACCTTCATTCAAAAAATCCCATTCATTAGGCCAATCTAATGAAGCATACAAATGTAACGGATTTCTGTAAAAGCCGGTGACAGCTTCCTGTAATTCAAGGTTTTTAAGAAAAAAAGAAAATTTGGTATTTCGCAAAATGAGTGTGTTATATTATTTTCTAAAAAGTATATCTTCCTGTTTTATAACTCCGAGAATATTATGTTCTGCGAAACTAGTATTTGTTGATCCTGGTTTTAATATAGGTGGTAAATTTAAAAACTTTAAAGAATCCCATTCAATCGGATTCAATCTGTACATCGGGTCAAGTTCGATACAGGTCTTTTCACTTGAAACCACAGTTTCCGAGTAAAATTTTTCGTAGCTCTCTCGTAATTGGGTCATCGGTATGTATGCTGAAGTTTTGTAGTACCGATAGCAAGATTCGTCGATATCGAATAATTTATGTGTTTTTGTTATATTTCCGTCTCCATCATATAGGTTACATATAGGTGTATTTGCACTCAAAAACTTCTTTGCACATATCGGGGTTGTTCATACAAACTTGACATGAACACCTGGTGCGCTTCAAAAAGTTTAAAAATACTTCTGAATTCATTTTCCTCAAATATTATGATCGAGATTAATAAATTAGTTCATTAATATATGGAGCAGAAAAATCGAGCGCCTCTAATTGATTTTTTGCTATAAAATCAGAAAATTTTTCTATTATTTTAGTTAAATTTAAGCTGCAAAAATAAATATCTCAATAAAATGACTTTTTATGGCACAGCTTCTGAACAATACAATGATTTGGAAAAAATGTTTGACGTTAAGCTTAAAGAACTGGACGTTGACTATTTTTGTTCAGGTGAAATAACTGAAAAGGTCGACTCGATAAATCTTTTAGACGAAGATGAGATTATTCAAAACATTTCCAATGACCAAAATTTGCTACCTGGCTTGATCAAAGACTATACTGGATTAGTACAAATATCTTCAAATGATATTCGACCTGAAGATATAGAATTGTTTTCAAAAAATGTCGAAAACAAAGAAGAAAACGAGCAAAAAATAGATGAAGCTCAAAAACCAAAACTTTTTGAAAGTGATTTAATCATACAAAAAGCAATGTTTGATTTTCACGTCGGAAATGCTATGCGTGTTATTAATCCAAAAACAACTACNTTAGTTATGAAGCTGGTTTTCCCGTTAAAGCAGATATCATTTCGGTGCCAAAAAATTCGTTATTGATTATTAATGATCAGGCTGATACTGCAGTGAAAAGTGATTTAATAAGTCAGCTTTTTAAAGTTATATCGGGGAAAAAACATATTTCTGTTATTTTAGTTACTCAAAATTATTTTATACAAGGTAAACACTCGAGGGATATACGTAACAGTTGTAATTACGTTGGTCTCTTTCGAAATTGTGCAGATGCCTCCCTGAATCGTCGGGTAGCAACGGCATTTGGATTGAAACATGCGTACAACGCAGCAGAGCGAGATACTTATAATATTATTGTCTATCCTTATGTTTTCATAGACCAAACACAAAGAGCTGAACTTTCAAATTATCGTGTTTATACTGATATCTTGAGTCAATTTAAAACTGTGTATAAAACTGCTGAAAAAGATTTTGCGTCTGCTTTTCGAATTTTGTCTGATAATAAGTTAGTAGTTATTGCTGTAAATAAAAATTCGAACTCGAAGAACTCGTTACCACAGTCCACCTCCAGTAGTGATCCAGAGAAATCTCGAAAAAGTAAAAAAAGAAAAAGAAAAACAAAAACGGAATAATATCACGAATTTAGATGAAAATATTGAAAAAGTTTATACAAATATAAAGTCCGTTCCTAGTTATAGTAAAAATATTATCGATTTTTTACGAAAAAAAGAATCCAGTTCATTATTTCGCCAAGTTCGACATAAATTCCCGCGCCGAAAAATTAAATCATATTTTCCTTATCAAATGATGATGACGGATACGATCAATTATAGAAACTATTCTGATAGCAATAGAAATTATAAGTATATTATGGTTCTTATTGATGTCTTCAGTAAAATGGCATGGACATTTCCGATGCAGCGAATGAAAGAAGCTGATTCAATGATTGCAATGGAATCCATGTTAAAACAGGTTCCTGAAAATNGTCAATTTAAAACTGTGTATAGTAGTAATGGAATGAAGGGGTATATATAGGGTTTCCACCATTAATTTGGACTTATAGAAATAATGGAAAGATTGTTCCGAAACTTCTTGAGGGTGAATAATATATTGCAAAATGGAAAAAAAAATTATGAAAAATTTTTTTGGTAGTCACGTGATCAAAATATAGCGATTTTTCGTTTTTTCAGTATTTAATTAATATAAAACAGATTCCAAATCGGTAGTTTTTGGGTCAACGTCATTTATAAATTAAATTAACACATTTTTAGGGAAAAAATAAAAATTTTCGTAATTATGATTATTTGGCTCCCAAACCTCGAATTTCGAGAAAAAAACGCCAAAGTAAGAAAAAAGGGATGCCCGTTTGATCGGACAAAAATTATTTTATCATCAAATTAACCGCCTTGTTGAACTTAGTTATGTACAGTTTTTGGTACATACATCTCAGATAGATGGTGTCATATTACATTTTTTTGAGAATTTTTGAAATTTTTTTTAAGTATTTTTCTATAACTGGAAAAAAATTTTGCTGAAAATTTTTTTGCAGACGTTTCAGCCAATTTAAAAAAAATGGAAAAAAATTTTCGAAAAATACCGTATATACTTTCTGAAAAAGATTTTGCATCTGCTTTTCGAATTTTGTCTGATAATAACTTAGTAGTTATTGCTGCGAATAAAAATGCGAACTCGAAGAACTCGTTACCACAGTTCACCTTCAGTAGTGATCCAGAGAAATCTCGAAAAAGTAAAAAAACAAAAACGGAATAATGTCACGAATTAAGATGAAAATATTGAAAAAGTTTATACAAATAGATAGTCCGTTCCTAGTTATAGTAAAAAAATTATCGATTTTTTACGAAAAAAAGAATCCAGTTCATTATTTCGCCAAGTTCGACATAAATTCCCGCGCCGAAAAATTAAATCATATTTTCCTTATCAAATGATGATGACGGATACGATCAATTATAGAAACTATTCTGATAGCAATAGGAATTATAAGTATATTATGGTTCTTATTGATGTCTTTAGTAAAATGGCATGGACATTTCCGATGCAGCGAATGAAAGAAGTTGATTCAATGATTGCAATGGAATCCATGTTAAAACAGGTTCCTGAAAATTCTCATGTTATAATTTCAGACAGAGTTACAGAATATTATAATTCTAAAATGAAAACCCTGTTCGAAAGATTAGGTATTAAGCATTATTCTTGATCATGCAATCGCAGATGAAGAATATAATTATTTAGATTAAATTTGAAGAATTGAAAAAATCCGCAAATGTCGGCAAAGCTTTTTAGATTAGCGAATTTAATCCAAGATGCCAATGCGTTATTACCTTCATTCAGAAAATCCCATTCATTAGTTCAATCTAATGACGCGTATAAATGTAGCGGATTTCTGTAAAAGCCAGTGACAGCTTCCTGTAATTCCAAGTTTCTAAGAAAAAAGGCAAATTTGGTATTACGCAGAATGTTTTTGTTATATTCTTTTCGGAAAAGTATGTCTTCCTGTTTTATCACGCCGAGCATATTATGTTCTGCAAAAATACTATTCGTTGATCCTGGTTTTAATATCGGCGGCAAATTTGAAAACTTTAAAGAATCCCATTCGATCGGGTTTTACCTGTACATTGGCTTAAGTTCGATAAAGGCATTTTTATTTGAAACCACAGTTTCCGAATGAAATTTTTCGTAGCTTTTTCGTAATTGACTCATTGATATGAAAGATGACGTTTTGTAGTACCGATATCGATATTCATCGATATCAAATAATTTGTGTGTTTTTGTTATGTTTCCATCTGCATCGTATAGATTATATTTGCACTCAAAAACTTCTTTGCATAAATCAGGGTTGTTCATACAAACTTGACATGAACACCTGGTGCTCTTTAAAAAGTTTAAAAATACTTCTGAATTCATTTTCATCAAATATTATGATCGAGATTAATAAATAAGTTCATTTATATATGAAGCAGAAAAATCGAGCGCCTCTAATCGATTTTTTTTCTTACAAAATCAAAAAAAAATTCTATTATTTTAATTAAATTTAAGCTGCAAAAATAAATATCTTAATAAAATGACTTTTTATGGCACAGCTTCTGAACAATACGACGATTTGGAATAAATGTTTGACGTAAAGCTTAAAGAACTGGACGTTGACTATTTTTGTTCAGGTGAAATAACTGAAAAGTTCGAATCGTTAAATCTCTTAGACGAAGATGTGATTATTAAACCAAAACTTTTTGAAAGTGATTTAATCATACAAAAAACAGTGTTTGATTTTCACGTCGGAAATGCTATGCGTGTTATTAATCCAAAAACAACTACTTCAATGATTAAAGATGCCGCTGAATATTTTCACCAATACTTACAAATATCGTCGATGACTAATTAATCTTTTGACAAAATGTTCTGTTTATTTTGTGAACGAATTGAACTTAAAGGTTATATCGTGACTTGTTCAGAAAACTTTGAGTTGATGTTATAAAATAAACTTGAAATATAAAATCACCGAGTGTTTAATTATTTTCAAACTGTCCGTTTAACCGCTTTGGTTGTCGCTTGAGGTTGTCCTCTTAAATGCTCGCTGGCAGGAATTTCTGCTCTGACCTTGTCCCAAGGGTTTGTAAATAAATTAAAATCAACGAATTTTTATTTTTTTCTAACTGTCCGTTTAACCGCTTTGGTGGAAAACCCCCCCTAAGAGGTTGCCCTATTAAGGGGGTGGTAATGCCTGATTTGATAAAGGCCTTAGTGACATTAAAATGCTCCAAATTGATACGGAGTGATAATTAAGTGAACTTAGAACCAAATCATAAAAAAAAAATTGAAATTTTCGCATTTTTTTGATTTTTTCTAACATGAAGTTAAAAAATAACTTTTGCCCGAATTTGACCACTAAAACTTCAAAATATCGACTTGATGTAAGCCAACTTTCTCATCATTGTTTCACTGGCTTTCTTTTGAGCCTACTTTTTTTTTGGTTGGTATTGCATTTATTCACATGTCTGAGGTCAGTAAAAGGTAAAAAATGGTATTTTTACCCACTTTCGAAAAAATCGAAGCACTTTTTTTTGAAAATTTTTTTCGAAAATGACCAAAAAAAATCATATCTCCAGTTTAAGCTGGAAATTGCAAAAAGCCCGTGAGAGTCTCTTACAATTGTTCTTAGGAATACTTACTTAAAATTTGAGCCGTTTTGCAAATATATCCTAGGAGGAGATAGATTTTGAAGTCTGAAATTGTGAAAATTATTTGGCGTTCTAGAGTTGTTCAGTCGCCGGATCACAAAAAAACCATGAGAAAAGATTGACATAGTACCGTTACGTGATTTGTGAAAATTGAAGCTCAATTTGATATACTGTCTGGGAGAAGATAGATTTTGCAGTTTTGAAAGTGTCTTCTTGTAAACATACTGTTCTTATTGGTTTAATGGTCAAAATCAATTTGTGATGCACTTTTTTCGCAAGATTAAGAATAAATCTAAAATCTTCACAGGCCTTGGAGTTTTTTATTGTCTGTTGGATGCAAAAATCAGTTTGTGAATATCTTGTTCCGTTCTCAAAACATGAGCCGGGTGTTCTAAAAATAGTAATTTTCACTTGATCTTTAAATTTTCTAGAACTTGAGATGTTTTGAAAAAAAAATTTTTGTTTGTAAATTCAGTTCAGAAAATCTCTCGTTCAAGCAAGTCAATTAATTAATATTTCAAGTGTCGAATTCTTTTGCCAATGTTGTCAGAAGCAGTTTAGTCGGCAGAGTCTGTCGAACCACAAAGTAACTTCAGGTTTATTTCAATAATAAGTTTTTTTAATCCGGAGAAATTTCTCTTGTTGTTCTCGAACAATTATATTCCATACTGTATAAGACCTATTTTCCATAATGGGAAAAATTATTGGACACCCTACTGTATTAAACAAAAAATTAAGGAAGTACTGGTCGCATTTAAAGACTCGGACATGAAATTTTCCAGATGAGTTTTAAAATGTTTTTGAAAATATGGACAAAAGAAATTGATCAGATGTCTTTTTATTTTCATTTGTCATAAAAAAAGTATTTTTATCGCGCTTTGAACATATTCAGTGTGATTTTTTTCAAATTTTGAAAATTTCTGAGAATTTGAATCGCGGTTTCCAAAAAGACGAGACACAAAAATGCAAATTGTGGAACTCGGGGCTTTGCGCGTATACTTAAGGATCGTAAACATACTAGTTTTAGGTTTCTGCCGTCAAAATCAAGGGAGGCGTAGTATTTTCTTCGATGCACTCAGAATAAGGCCAAAGAACAGTTTTTTGCTCATTTAAGCGCCGGATGGAATTTTTTTGAGTTAAACGGAACTCGTGGTTCTGCCCACGTTCTCTGTGGTCAATAAAAGTATTCTCTATCTTCAGAACTCAGAGAGAAGTAGGCATTTGAAGTGAAAATAGTACCACTTTTGAAAGGTCGTTCCTGATTGGTCGGCCAATCAGAGGCCTTCGATTTGTTTTGTGAAAGCAAGATTAATGTTCAATTATCCCTAAACTGAAATACAAATGTTCGTGCTGTTTCTAGTACTTCATTGAAGCGACGCTGAAAACCCTGTTTTTGGCCTTAATATGCGACCAGTACTCCCTTAAACAAAAAATAAAAAAAAGTGTCCGAGATTTCGTGAGAGTATTTAAATAAATATATTTATAGCCAGTCACAAAATAAATGAACAAGGCGGTTACCATAGTCAAATGTCAGGAAAGGTTTATTTTTCACCATTATATTTAGGCGATTCTGCTCTTTGAATTGATCAGTTTTTTGCAAACGATAATAAGCACAAAAAATAAAACTTAAATTGACTCAAGTCTGCCGAGTCGATGCTACCCCCCCTTAAACCAATATCTTCCCTTGGAAACTGAGTTTAACAATTTTAGGTGCGCAAACAAAGATTTTTAAACAAAATAAACGCCTTTTGTTTTGCACTAATTGATTAAAAAGACTTGACCCTAGATAAGAATCTTTCACAGTTCTTATTTGTTATTGTCAACCATTTTTCACAATATAAATTATATTTTATAAGTTTATTTATCATAACTTGAAAGTTTAAAGGTAAAATCGCGAAAAATCGCGCGAGCAGTTGTCAGATATTTGCTCACAACTCTCGTTTTAAAAACGGAATTCATTATCGCAGCGGAAGAATTCAAGCTAAGATTTCTGGAAACAAACGTATTAAATTAAAAAAAAATTCCCAAAATAGGTCTAGGATCCTTAGCGGTTTGAATGAAATAAAAAACACTTTTTTAGCTATAAAAGTCAAAATATCTTTTCGATTCGGACTTTTTTTTGTTTGAAAAAAGGAATATCATATTGCGGTGTTTTGACAAAAAAATGAAAAAAACTGATATATATTTTTCGGTCCAGAAGGGTTTTTAACTTTGACATCAGCGCCCTCTAGTGAGCAAACGGCTAAGTAAAAAAGTCTAAGACCAAGACCAATCGATTTTTTTTGGTCGATTTAGTATTCTCATCTTCAAATTATACCACTTTTTTTTGCGGACAGTACCCCCATATAATAGACAGTACCCCAATAAATTACCACCATCTGAGTTGGTCGTTGTTTAGAATTTCTGAGCATACCCGTTAAGGGGGTCGGTGCATTTTGACAGATACGGATTCCGTCGGATATGGGCTCCTTGATGAAAAACTCCCTTTTTACATATTCAGGATATTACTAAATTACTCTCCTCAAAATCAAATAATCCATCAAATAATGATGTTTCAACCATTCACACGGCAACTTTAGTAACCTCCACAGAATTTATATGATATTATTGCTTTTATAAGAAAGTTTTGACGAAGTCCTCGTAATTAAACTTTCCGAATATCGACAAATATTATTGAGAAATATTTTTTGAAAAAAACGTTATGCCGAACATGGTAGTTCACAAAAATGCCAGATCCATTTGTGCGTGTTTTAAATATTTGTGTAGCATATTTGTTATTCATAATCCTACGAAAAAAACTCTTCCAATATGGCTACTTTAAACTTCTTCGCCAGTTAGTGCACATATTTCTATTGATATGCTATTTAGAGAAATACATCAATATGACACTTTTCTTGAGATTTTTTCAAACTTTTTGGAAATATTTTGAAAATTGTTCTCTCATATCTGGAACTTCAAAATTTTCAAATACCTTATTTTTCTGGAATCCATCAGCTGAAAAATTGAGAATGCCCATTTATCTTTAATCAAAAATAATCTCCTGCGTTTTGTTTCTTCGTACTTGTTTATACTCTGAATCATACCTTTTGAATGAAACATACGGTTTGCCGCGAAATGTACTTAGCCCTCTTTAATCAAAAATTAAAAAAAAATTATTCACCGAGACTTGCCTAATTGGGTAACCGACTCGTTCACTCACGCAAAATTTAATAAATTTAACTCATGAAAATAACTATTTTCTTTCGACGTGCTAAAAATTTCGTTTTTTTTTTCGTCTTTTTTAGGAAATTTTAATTTTCGGATTTTGACGTAGAAATCATATAACTTAAATTATATAAATTTTCGATGGTGGATCAAGACCATTTTCCTGAAGCTTCTAATTAATAAAACAGAATAAAGAAATTTAATGTAATTTAGACACCTAAAGTGGCAACGCGCGTTTTTAGAGTGTTTATTTTAAGACGATTTTATAAAGTAAAAATAATCGATCTGAAAAAAAACAGATTATGCTAAAGTGAGCTCAAAAGTGGCAACTTACGTTTTGAAATACTTTTTATTTGAAATTTATAAGGTGGCAAAAAAAGTTTTACCCATGAAAGAACAAAAAATTGAAAAAGTGCAAATCTGCCAAAACAATGCACCGCCCCTTTAAGGAAATGGTCGCCTCTAATTTGTTTGAACACCTATAAAAGACCGCGGGACAATCAAGCAGCTTCCAGAGGCATCTTGCAGAAGCGCATTCTCGAATGCTGAAGGCGGCTCTCTAATCTTGACACCATTGCACAAGAGGTGGAGGGCCGTTCTAGAGAGAAGGAGGTTGCGGCAAACGGAGAAGGCTCAAGAGAAACATGGCCCAAAAGTGAATTTTGCAAACTATGATGCAAAATTCTGGGCACTATATAATTCAGGTTGAATTATGGGTAAATAAAATACAATAAATTTTTTGGTCATAAGATGTAGATTTAAAAAAAAAGCCCTAGCAAAATTCTTGTCGCTTCATATCTCTGAATGTTGACCCTATTCACGACTTTTGTTAATAATCCCGCCCTGATTAGGAATGTCGTGTGTTTTTAAGTAGTTAGGGCCGGGATATTTAACAAAAAGGTGACATAAGGGATATATTGCTAATTATTTCGAAAATTTGTCATTTAATGATTAATTTTAAACCCTACCTTGTATAGTCCATTGTATCGTCATTGTATAAGTCTCATTTGTATGTGTAAAAATATGCGCCTGTGGATTTAGAATTAATTATATTACTACTAACGATCCTGTAAACGCATGGGAAAATAATTTTCGTTTGCTGCTTCTGAAATTTTGGTGGATTTCCAAGAGCTCATCTTATAGATCCTATTTTTGAAGAAAACAAGTCCTGAACCGTCCGAAAAGCCGCACAGCTTTAGACAATAACCGCCTGAAATGTTGAATTTTGAACTGGGAATATTTACGCCTTGTTCTTCCAATAAAGATGTTTTTGGCACTTCAATATTTTTATAAAATTCGGTTTGAAAAACCCACTCGCAATTTACTCAACTTCGATGTCGAAGAAATTAACCTGCAGACGATCCGCTAAATTTCACCTCAAATTTCACACTGTCTTCATTTAATTTATAAGGTCTTCTGTTTCGTTATTTTTAAATCAAATAAAACACCTGTAAATACAGTAAGTTTTTCTTGGGTTTATTACTCTCTTCGCAAGTGGGTACCCGGTTTAACCGCTGCAGAAACCGTAATTGTTACCGCTTCCGTTATTGCGGCAGGTACCGCGACGGATGCGCGAGCACCAGTGCGAACGACAAGAGATGATTTACACAACGGAAACCGGTTTGATTAAATTCCTTCTTGTTTGAATTTTCAACTTAAGGCAGTAATCCGACGCATTTCACCTGTTTTTTAACAACCTGTAGTTTTTTGATGAGGAAGAGGTACGAAGTTGAAAATTACAAAAAAAGTGATCAAAAAAGTTTTTTGTCAGTGACGGTACCGGTAGTAGTACCGGTCCAAAAATTCGAAAACGGATTTCTGCTGAGAACACCACACATCATTCGAAGCTACTTTGTTTTCCAGTTACTACAACTTTTTGTCAGAAATATTTTGGCAAATTTCATTTTGTCATGTGACACCGCTAATAGGGTCAAATTACAGTTTTTTGTATCTTTTACATCAAGGGACCTACGAAGCTGGAAATATACTTACCTGGGTAGTTTATCGAGAGAAAATGGTTGGCAAATTTTTTGGTCATATGACGCCTTCAAGGCGGTCGAACTGCGCTAATTCTTTTCAAGAATAAAAATGAAAAAAATTATATAAAAAAAAGTATGCACTTGGCAGGATTCGAACCCCATCAACACAGTATCAGAGGCTCGAGCATTAACCATTACACCAAGGAGTAATTATCAACTTGTGAAATTTCTCCATATATAATACAATTGGCTCTATTTCACCGGTGTCATGACATGTCATATGACCAAAATATTTTTGCCAAAAAATTTCTGACGACAAGTTGTAATTCATGCCAAAAAATTGATTTCGAAGAATGTGCGGTGTTCTCAGAATCGTCTTTTAAGACCTTTACCGGTCAATTACCGGTAAACCGGACATCTGGTGAACAATCAAAAAAATTTGGTCTTGGAGTTTTTTATAAGCTGTAATGATGAGCGACAAAACTGTTGGGGTGTTCTAAAAAAAAAGTTACCTCAGGTAACTTTTTTTTAGTACACCCAGCCGAGGTTTTGACACTCTCATTTGAGAACGGAACAAGGATATTCAAAAAAGAATTTTTTGCATCCAACTGGCAATAAAAAAACTCCGAGACTAATTTTTTTTATTTTCCCGACATGTCCGGTACACCGGAAATGACCGGTAAAAGTTTTAAAAAGTCAATCTGGAACATCGCACATTCTTCGAAGCTAATTTTTTGGCATTCTCGCACAACTGTTCGTCGAAAAATTTTTTGCCAAAATCTTTTTGTCATATATGAGCCGCCCAAAGGGTCAAATTACACTTTTTGTCTCTTAAATGAGGGGACGCTGTAAACTGAAATATACTTTACCCGGATAGTTTTTCAAGAGAAAATTTTGGCAATGAACATTTTGTAATATTACACCTTCAAGGGCGTCGGACTGCCTACTCTACTCTTCAAGAAAAATGAAAAAAAAATTTAGAAAAAAATTATGCTTAGCCAGGATTCGAACTCTAACAAATCTCGTCAGACTCCAAACTTTAACCATTACACCAAAGAGAAGTTTTCAACTGCTGAAATTTCCTCATATATAAATATAAGCCCTTTTTACGTGTCCGATGACAAAAAGATATTCGCCAAAATTCTGACGAAGTTGTTATAAATTCCAAAAATTTGTTTCAAAGAATGTGTGGGTTCTCATAATCGACTGTTTTAATTTACCGGTCAATTTCAGGTATAACCGGACATCCGTCGGAAATCAAAAAATTCGTTATGGAGTTTTTTATTGTCTGTTGGGATGCAAAAATTCGTTTGTGAATATCTTGTTCCTTCTCAGTGAGAGTGTCAAACCTCAGCTGGGTGTTCTGAAAAAAACTTACTTTAGCAATAAGAAAATTTCATACTTATTTGTAGGAAAAAATGTTTTACTACAGGAATGCAGCTTTATTTGTGTCAGATTCTTATTTTGCAGGTTTTTGAAAGTGAATAAATAATTGAAACTATTTTGAGTTTATTTCATAATTTTGTAGTTTTTAAATGGAATTTTTGGTGTGGTAAATATATAGAGATGAGATGGACGTGCGAAGTTAGAACTACCATTTTTGCATGATAAAGAACAATATTAGGTAAACTTTGGTCGCCACAAGTTTATAAAACGTTAAAATACTTTTTGTATTCAATTGTATTCCATCGAGGGTGTAGCTCAGATGGTAGAGCGCCCGCTTAGCATGCGGGAGGTACGGGGATCATCTTTTTAGTTGAACAATCATTGTTCAACAATGTATCACTACAATGATTCACTCCAATCGTCCGAAAGTAACCCACGCTTTTTCATAACCACTTCCACGATTACTACTGTACAATGTCAATCACGTGTGACGATTTGAAATAAGAAATTTCAAATCTCAAAAATGGGTATCGATGTTTTTAAGCGATCTTGTAGAGAATTTTTTTCTGGTCATTTTAAGACCCAGGATTTTTTTTGGTTTTGAGAAAAAAACGGTTTAAAGGTGCGAAAAGTGACCTTTAAGTCCTCGGGTTCTCACGGGAGTTAAAATAGCGGTTTAACAAATACAATGACTCGACAGCGAAGGGTTTTCTCCAGGGTGGTTTTTAATTGGAACGTTATCGAATATACCGGCTGGTAAAAACGAACCGGTTAAGTATAGCTTCCAGTACCTGAAGTGATATTTCAATGATTCATGTACCAAAAGATGCGCAATTATCGGTTTCCGGAAACGGTATTATGTGGCGCCATAGGAGAATTTATATCCTGTGAAACACTGGCTCAAAGTTATGACGCCTGATATCAAAATGGGCCCACTTATGGGTGATCATTTTCGATGTATGACCCAGTGTGCTCAATAAATTATATTTAGATAAAAAAATTTACAGTTAGAAATATTGCTGAAAACTTGACTTTATAGTATATTTTTCAGAAAAAAACTTATTATGTTAGTTAAATGTTTGCATAAAAAGCACATTGTTGCTTGATAATAAATAAACGAAAATAGTATCGCACTTTTTGAAAAAGGTGTCATAGAACCTTCGAAAATTCAAAAATTATTTTTTAATATTTTCATGGAAAAGCTTCGAATTATGTATCGTTTTCGATAGAAATACAGAAAATTAACAAGTAAAAACATTATAGAACACTGATTTCTTGGTGGTGTTCAAGTATATTGAAACACCTGAAAAAACATCTTAACATAAAGTTGACAGTTTTCTTTTGCAACAAAAAAAGATATAAAAACTGCTGGAGTCACAGTTGCCTGACTGGTTTGGCTGATTCTCACAAAGGATATGCGATGATCTTGGACTGATTAGTAAATAGCTTTGCGTACTGCAAAATTAAATTGGGGACAAATCACAAACAAGATCAGTAAACATTCATTACCAATTTATCACCGTTTTGTGTTATAAATAACAAAATTTTCTAATTGGGAAAGTATTATATTACGCAATATAATTAGGCGAATATAATCTAACAATGATAGCTTTCTAAGCAAAAAGTATAGGGGAGGTTCTTATTGGTACGACTTTCCTTAACTGGTACAAACTTTTTGGTCGGGTATTAGGCGTCGGCGGTTTGGCCACGGATTTATACGTTATGCAGTATAATTCATAGAAAAAAACTAGCCCGTTACAATCTATTCGTTTAGTTAGAAGTCGGTGCGTAACCCTAGTCTTGGATATTTTGATACAGTAAGTTGAGTGGACTGATTGTGTGAATATAAAGTTTGAGACTCTATTAAAAAAAGCTCGTAATAATAAAAGCGATTAATACCATGCTAAGATGAGATGAAATCCGCGGCTAATAGCCAGGCTGATGTATGGACTATAACTGGACTTGTTGTGGTTTAACTGGAGCTAGTTGGGGAAATACATGCTGGACTTGAGGGGAAAATTAACCATGAATGAGTAATGTTGGTGACTAGAAAGAAACTTAGCATTTAACATGATTTTGATTATCACCGGAACATTTCTATATTGGATTTTTAGTTTTGAATGAGGTGTTTTCGGGAAATCAATGCAAACGCAGTAGAACTACTATGTAGATAAACAAGTGCGGGATTTTGAGGACAGTATACTGTAATATAAAAATTGTAAAACTCCTGAGCGGTTTGTATCCAATATTAATTATGTATATATACTATTGGTTTAAACCCATTTTCACACTATTGTGGAATATATCCCGGGCCTACTACTAAAAACACCACTGACGAATTTTCGACTCATATACGGGCGGATATTTCTCACGTTATAAGTGTCGCAAGCTAGGGGATTAATACATATCGACAAACAAGACGAAGATCATGATTTTGTTAAACTATTATGAGTCGGAAGATGAAGGCCAAGAAAACATAAATACATAATTATTTTTTTGGTGGAATAAGTGCGGAAAAATATGCACAATAGTTTAGACGTCCGACCAACAGGAAGGCCATAACAAAGGGTGGATGTATTTTTTTTCGTTTAGTTTGAAAGATGGAATACTATTTAAACCCCCTCACAGCCACTTTGTGTACTAATATAGAAAGGTGCGAAAGACTCTCTCGCCGGTGGCCCAAAACACGGCGTCAGAAATAAATCGTCAAGAAACTTTACAATATCAATGTGTCAATAGAGTTATCGATTTATTTCCTAAATATTAGTAGTGAAAATTCAATAACGATTAGCGCGTTCGTTAGAGATATGCTTTTCCATACTTTTTTTTTAAGGACATTTGTTGCAAAAAATTTCTTAAAAGAACTTGAATATTTGTGAAAAACATACATTAAATCACAAATTCTGAGAGAAGCTCCAATTTTAGAAAGAGTATTCCGAATTTCCTTATGATATAAAAAGTTATTTATTCTTTGTCTAGCAAGTCTCATCATGAAGATAATTTATATTCACGAGTGATTTTTATGAAGCTCAAAAATAAGATGAAAAAAAATATTTTTTAATAAAATAATTATTTCCGCAAAGGAACGCAATTTAACTCAAATAAAGCCGACAAAGACATAGTTCAAGTGTTAACATAATACGGTGGTTACTCGATTATTGAGTTAATCAGATGATTAAAAATTATTATTAAATTATGGGCTGCACTATATTGTTGAACGGCGCGTAAGATGAAAGTATATTGTTGTTGTTTAGCGATGAGAATATTTATTTCAAATTTGTAGACAATACTATAGATAGCTAGAGTTTTCACGTTGTAAATTTTGTAACTTAATAGTAATAAATGAAGTAAATATAGAATAGTTTTCTAAGAATATAACTAGTGATAATCTATTTTCCGCTGGCAGTTATAGAGTTCACAGCATTGAAATTTGAAAAATGTTATTGTGTTTATTACTTAACTTCTATCCTTGAATCTCAATCAGTGAAAAATAGTTTAATTGAATATACTTCTCAGTTTTCCGTTGTGATAAGCGCTCATACGTATATGCCTTTTAGAAGCGGCTGTTTGGGATTGTGAGGGACGTCTCTCGTGTTTCTGTGGTTTCGAGAAATGTGAGGGTGATTTGGATCTTTACTCGGCAGCCGCAATATGAACGCAAATGCACTGTTCAGAATCTCATATTGAAATTCGATTGTTTTATGATCAATTCGCTTCAGGAATACAGAAAATATAAAGTATTGAAGCTGAGATTTTGACGAGCGTCGAAAATAAGAAACTTCAAACTCAAAAGGAAAAGTATCTAAATGTTTTTAGTAATGGCCTCAATCGCTATAATTAATCTGCGTTAAAACTGTTTCGATGAGATATATCAAATGTTGCCTACTATTAAATTATAAAACATTAGTAATTTTTTGGTCAAAACTTGTCAGGCGTTCTTTGTATTTACTTTTTAGTTGATAACTAGTAAGAAGGTTATTCTCGACTATCTGTGTATAAGATTTTTTGCTGGTCCATTTTAAGATCTCAAGGAGTTTTTGGTTTTAGAAAGATTTTTTTTCCAAAAAAAACTGTTAAGTGACGAAAAGCTGATCAACTGTTTACGATCCTTTGGTTCTCATCGGGTATAGTATAGAGTAATTAAGTGTTTTCAGAAATTAAAATAAAACTGACCTCGGTAAGACGATAATGAGATTTCTAAGCAGGAGAATTTGAAAATACGGTAAGTCGGAGGATTGTAGACAAGATGGTTCGCAAATATAAATGACCTGTAATAGTATAGCGTTCCTAATAAAAAGTAAATTACTGGTACCTCGGAAGAGTGAGATTACTTTCAATACATGTACATAATTATGTATTGTTTCGATATTCCAAAGGTGCGCGATGATCGGTTATACACGGAAAACAGGTTTCGATGAATCAGAGGTCTAAGTGATCGCTAGGTGGCGCTAAAGGCAAATTTATAAGCATAAGAAAAAATATCCTTTCGGGTTTTCAACAGAATATGTAACATATTTAAACAGATATGTTGTTTCGAAAAAAATTCTCCAGATAATCCAAAAAAACTCCAGTTTTAAAATGCTCTCACAGATAAAAAGAATTTTCTCTACAAGAATAGCGTTTAAAAAACATCAGATACCCATTTTTGAGTTTAAAATTTATATAATTTCAAAATCGTCTTATGAGTCTACATTAAAA
>SCLH01000176.1:121213-140735 GCA_004367855.1 Oikopleura vanhoeffeni
CGTAATGTTTTTCCATGTACAAATTCCCTTAAGTGCACTTTTGTCATGTATAACGCCTATTTCATCTAATACCGGTTCAAGAAAATCGATATTGCGAATCTTTGGTCCATGTAAATCAATTGAAATATCACTTCCGGTACCGGAAGCTATTACTTTACCGGTTAATTTTGACCAGCCGGTATATCCGATAACGTTGAAATTAAAACCACCCTGGAGAAAAACCCTTCGCGTCGAGTCAGCTATTCATTTGTGATACCGCCATTTTAACTCCCGTGAGAACCCGAGGACTAAAAGGTCACTTTTCGCACTTTAAACCCTCCGAGGCATAGAGCTTTTGAAAGGTTTTTTTTGAGCGCTTATTACCGGAAAAGTAAAGTGCTTCCACTTTATCTTCTGCTATCCTCGAGATTAGGTAGACTTAAACTTGATAGTACATATAATTGTATGTATTCACATTTTGACTTTATTATTAACCATATAGAAAGAGGACATTTACAAATTGTTTATGTTTACAAACAATCTCAAAACCAAAAAAATCCTGGTCTAAAATGACCAGAAAAAAATTCTCTAAGATAGCTTAAAAACATCGATACCCAATTTTGAAATTTCTGATTTCAAATCGCCTGAGTTTTAAGTATCGTGAGATAACTGATTTATTGAGTCTATTGAATAATAAATAATATCAGCTAGTGTCGACGCCACTGTGACGGACATTAAATGAAAAAGATCTGGAGGAGCGGGGCATTGATCCCGCTACCTCCCCATGCTAGCGGGCGCTCTACCATCCTGAGCATTGATGAGATCTGAATAATTAAAAAATATATAAATGTTTTAATAAGCGAATTTCTGTTATAAACACAAATTTTGACAGTTTCTGAAAAATTACTTGATTATAGAATAATTCTGAAACGTCGTGAATGAAACCATTTTTTTCATTTAAATTTATTGATAAATATGAATTAAGAGTTTTGGGGCAACGATTGCATGAGTTGAAGAAAATAATTTAGTGTATATTATTTCTAGAATCTTTCAAGAATAATTTATTACATAAAACATGATGAAATAATGTAAATGGCATGATTTATGGTTCAGTCTAAAGAGATGTGGTCGTAGTCTGTCTTCTCTTCGATTTGAGAAATTTGACCATATGCAGCATATATATGCGCTAAACACGAAGAGAATTTTATTTTCAAGAGGCGGCTCTAATAATATTCAAAAACTTCATACTTTCGAAACTTATGTTTGAAGACATATTTGTTTGATTCAGAATATATAAAAGCATACCCCTCTCTGGATTTTTAACCTACTGCGGAGAGCTGTTAGTAACAGCCTGTTACTGTGGGAACATTTATTTTTGTGTTATTTTTGTTGCAAAAATGACACTTTTTAATTATACAAATGATATATTTTCAAAACGATAAAAAGGTACTTTTTTAATGAAATCTAAAATTAATTGCACCGTTCTACTTCAAATTATTTTTAAATGTATTTTCAGAAAGGAACATTAGAATTAAACCGAGAATTTTTTGATATTATTAACTATTACTTTTGTTGGAATTTTATTTTTATTTTGAACAAAGTTTATAATTATAACCTGTAACTTGGAGATTGACTATTGTAAGCTGGTGATGTTGGACTGTAGCTTGGGCTTGTTGGACTATAACTAGGACTTGTAGGCGAATAATTAGTAGATGGAGAATAACTCTGATCTCCAGAGCTATACCGAGGACTAGTCGGAGAATAACTTGGACTTGTTTCGGGTGGCCACGGATTCTCAAAAATTAGCACAAAGTCCTGAAATTGTGACAAAATGTTTGCCAATACCTGAAATAGAAAAAATCGGAAAAATGCGGTGTCGGAATCTGATTTGACATATTCGCGGTGATATCCTGTTCAGAGTGAAAAAACACAAGCGTCCCTGATTGGCCGACAGGCGGCCTGTACACTCACCTGTCGCGACGCGTTGCTTAAAATCCCTATCACCCCCTCCCAGACTTGTCATGACATCTCTCTCTCCGTTTTTTTGTTTTTTCACTCTGAACAGGATATATTTTGAAAACTAAGAAATTATCAGAAAAACCGAAAACACATTTGTAGATCTATCCGGGACTATCCCTGATCTTGTAAAATTGTACATCACAGATTATTTTTGACGATTACACTAATAGTTACAGTATCGTTATGAGAAGACCCTACGTAACTTCATAATTTATCTCCTCCTAGACGATATTTCCAAATTAGCTTGAATTTTCACAGAACACGGAAAGATAGCATGCCGATATTTAAGCACAAGCCTTTATCAATACGGCGACTAAACAATTCTAGAACGGCACATAACCGACGTTTTTTGACAAGAGCATGAGGTTTTTAGAAATATCTTGTTAAAATTCGAAATAAAAAATTTTCAAGGTCACGTAAAAAAATGTCCCAAAAAAATGTGTCCCTCTAGGGTCTGAAGTTAAGAGTGCTTAAAAGGTCGGAGAAGTAAAGTTCTACACATTTTGAGATTTTTAAACCTTTTTCTCATGCTTTAGTATTGTAACAAACTTTAAAGAAAATTGTGATTACGCCGACTTTTTGCAACCTGAAAAATCCTTGGTCACCCTAGACTTGTTGGTGAATAGCTTGGACTTGTTGGTGAATACGATGGACTCGTTGGCGAATAAGATGGACTTGTTGGACTATATGATGGACTAGTGGGAGAGTAAGATGGACTTGTAGGGGAATAACTTGGACTTGTTGGACTATACGATGGACTGGTTGGAGAATATGATGGGCTGGTAGGTGAGTACCCCAACGTTCCCGGAGAATAAGTTGGGCTGCTAGGGCTGTTAGAAGGTTTCAGAAACAAATTAAAAAAAATAAAACATCAATGTGAATTTATCTAGGCTGTCCAAAGTCGAGCAAATTTGTATTTCAGAAATTATATTTATGTAAACTGAATTCTGATTGGTTGCGATTCAAACCAATTATAATCCAGAAAATTTTCATGCACTTTTTTATTGAATCATAAAATATATATTTCTATACAATCATTTCCATAAGTTCCAGATCGAGTGTAGAAAATTATTCCCCCTCATTACTCATGTGCTTCTAGAAGCAATTTAATTGGATAAAATATTTAGCGGGGCAATAGGCTATTGCCGCAATAGCTAGAGAATTTGCGGTTCTCTGATTGGCCTTCCACGTTATTCTTTCGAACGTATGACGAATATTTTGCATCAAAAAGGGTGCTCTCGGAGTGTGATGTATCATTTTTACCAAGTTTTTTTTCGGCGTTTTAAAATCGCTGAAATTGCCAAATTTTAGATAGATTCGCTTTTCAGCGCCTTCAATCTACTTTGATCATGTGCCTTATCTCCACTATGATAGAGGCTCTATCACAATAAAAATATTTTTTTTGAGACAAAAATGAAAGTGGCTCTACATTCAGATAAATAAGCGTATAACCTTCGTTTCATTATCAACATATATTTTTCACTTGATACTATGGTGATTCTGATAATTTGCTACAATTGTATCTAAACAAAATGTGAAAAAAGTAATTTAAAGGCATCAAATGGCGATAAGAAAATATAAAAATCTCTCTTTTTAGCACGATTCACACAATGAAGGGCATTATTGATACGCATTAAGGCTAAATTTGACTTTTTCAAATTTGCAGTATTGAACCGTCACCAATTTAAGTGCTGAAACTGCAAAAAAAATTGCCTGTTTTCATTAAAATTTTTACAAAATCAGCTCCTTAAAAATAAAAAAGAACTATTTTTAATGACATTGAACTAATTTCAAGTTCATCGTAGAAGCTTGTAAGTATCCTCAAAAGAATCGGAGAGGTCGATTTTCTAATAAAAATATTAGCAACTATGGGTGAATTATGTACTAAACGGTTACTAGAGAGCAAAAAATAGTCAAAATTTTGAGATTCCACAAGGAGATTGTTGCTCTCTGGCGACCTTTCAGTTCATAATTGACCCATAGTTGCTAATATTTTCATCAGAAGGTCGACTCTTTCAATTCTTTTGAGGGTACTTACGAGTCTCTACGATGAACTTTGAAATTTACGGTAATTTGATATACGGTATTTTGAAAAAGTACTCAAATTACGCCAAAAAAATTCCAGGGTCAACTTCAAATTTTTCAAGACTTTTTTCTCATTACGGCACAGTCCAAATAAAATCACGCGACAAAATAGGGTCTGAAATATGTCATATATTTATCCTTATTTCTTGAAAAATAAGATCACGTGACTTTTTTGGAAGTTACTATCATGTTCAAAACTCTTAAATTAGGTGTTTATTAGCCCACAAAATTTTTCGGCCTAATTTGACTACTATTTATGTACTTGACCCAAAACGTTATTTCTTGATTTAAAGGTCACGTGATCATTTTTGGACTTTGATGTAACGAAAAAAAGTCTGAAAAACTTTTTAAGAATCACTTCACTTTTTTTAAAAATTGATTTAACCATTACACACCAATAATTTTCTATCCCATTGCACACTTATTGTACTAAATTGTACAAGCCTTTTTCAAAAAATCATAAAATCACTATGAAACATCCGATCTCAAAGTTACGAATTATGAAGAAAGTTCAAACAAATATCTTCAAACTTGTTTTTTTAAAATAGTATTTTTTCAATTTCAAAGGGCTCAAAACCGACACTTCTTCAGCGATAATACTCACATTTTCGATATTTCTGTCAATATATCAAAACTCAGACATTTTCAAAGAATGTATTTTAATTAAATATGAAACATTAAATAATTACCTAACTAAAGCATTTTTCAAAATTATTTTCTGATAAGTATTATTAGAGTAACAAAGTTTTTTGTAAACTCTTATTTTCAAAAAATTTCTCATTTTTTCTCTTTAAGTTTTGTTTCTCTTAAGTTTTGTTTCGCTCAAATAGATTAAAATAAATTATTTTAAATTTAATCTATGAAATGACATTTTTGATTATGTATATTTTAAAACTACAAATGTATATGAGGCGCTAAAGAGCACAAAATGCGCAATAAATTTGGTTCGATCATAATTATCAAAAATAAGATTATATAGGGATAAATCATACCGAATGATTTGTCAGCTGGATGAATCTGGGTAAAGCGTCTGTTTCACGCAGAGACTGAATATCAGGACCCAGCCGATGTGTGCGTTCATTTAAAAACAGATTGAAATAAAAAATATCAAAAAAAATACTAAATCAGAAGTAAAGCTGCGATTGATTAACTTCAAGAGAGATAAATTTATAATAGAGAAATATTTATCGGTAAGTTAGGTTAATTTATTGTTATATCCGAGTTTTACCAATCATACAGTATAATTCATAATTTATTTTTTTTTGTATTTCAAGTTGTTTTTTTGTGATTTTTTCAATTTCGGCATGCACGACTTAAAATCCCATGTGTTGACAAAGTATAAGTCGGATTAATTTTTTAAAAAGTCAGTTTTGTTCCTTGAAAAATTCTGCATCAGCGAGTGGAGTTTAAAAACATTAAAATGATTCGTTTTATGTCAATCGTCAGTTTTGTGAGACAAAAGTGTTCAGAAAAAAACGTTCTTCATTTTTTAGACCGCTCTCATTTGACAGAAGATTATGCCATGACATTTTAATAAACATAATCATAATCTTCGTACAATTTTATATTGTCTCTGATGTTTTCGATCGAAAATATTTTTATACTAGACTTATACAGCTATTTGTATGAAGTGGAGCTCAACTTTAAGAGGAGAGCTCAAAATTATATTTTGTTTTGTCTTTCGTACGCTCTCAGTCGAAACGGAGCCATGCAATTTAGTTTTCTAGTCGATATTTGTAAATTTCAGACAATTTTGTGTAATCATTGTGAATCGCATAAAAAAATATTAAGCGGTTAAGTTCTACATCGAATTCTTGGGTTAAAAAATGCACTTTTATACAATATTGTACGATTCGTGTGTAATGGTTAACCATAATTAAATTAAAATTAATATTAAGTAACTTTTGAAAAAAAACAGTACTATTTTTGCCAACCTTATTCCTTGAATATACGGTCACTTGATCATTTTCGGGCTATGGTGTAATGGAAAAAAATTCTTAGAATTTTTTTCTGATCCTGCTCAAGGTCTGTTTTTGATGATTTATTTTTTTTTGCAAAAATTTCCACAAAAAAACGCACAAACGTAAATTATTTGAAAAGTTGATCGATCACTTTGTAAATGCTACATTCATCGATGATTAAGGATCCTAAATGGCGATTAAAGNGGTCATGGTCACGCGTGACCATAAAAAGACTGTGGAAGTTAACTCGTAGACTTGATTTATGCCATTCAGTTGCCATTCACCATTTAATCGCATTTTACGACTCTTAATCATTTATGACAAGATCAGTTATATAATTATCAATAAACTTAAACACAAAATGACATTTGTGCGTTTTTTTTGAAAATTTCTACTGTATCACAGTACTTATTTTTTGCAAAATTTTTTGGAATCACCAAATAAAACCTATGATTTCAAAGTTCATCGTAGAGTCTTGTTAGTACCCTCAAAATAATTAGAAGGTTCGACTTTCTCATGAAAATATTAGCAACTATGGGTCAATTATGTACTAAAAGGTCGCCAGAGAGCAGAAATCCTCATGTGAAATCTCAAAAATTTGACCATTTTTTGTTCTCTATTGACCTTTCAGTACATAATTGACCCATAGTTGCTAATATTTTCATTAAAAAGTCGACCCTTCCGATTATTTTGAGGGTACTTTCAAGTCTCTACGATGAAATTGACCTTGAACTTTAACCGGTCATTGTGGTTTACCAGGTGGTCGGTTTGCTCTAAATGAAAAAAAGGGCGATAGAAAATCATTTGAAGTTTACTATGACGTAGTTTAAAATATAAATAGACGTTTAAATACATATTATTATTGTACTTTTGTTTGTAACTGGAGGTCATTTTCGCGACTCTTTTTTTCTTAACCCCCATTAAATGCCTTATTATTAGTTTAAATTTTGTTTTTAATTGTACAGCAAATAGGCTGAATTGTAATTTAAGATGATAAAAAATATATGTTGATAATGAAACTTTGCTTGAAATATGGCTCGATTTATGAGAATGGCAGCTAGATGGCAGAAACCAAGTCTGTGTACAGACTAACTCCAAAAGTCTTTAAAAAGGGGAGTTTTCAAGAGTGAGTGACTACAAAAAACGTTTTTGAATCCTTCGCTATATGATGGTGATGTTGCCGGAAATGATGCTGGTGATCTTGGTTCGTATGTTGGAGAAATTGGAGAATACGATGGAGAATCGTTTCCACTTGGAGATTGATTTGGATAATACGGTGAAGACGGTGATTGGCTAATTGGGGACTGACCAGGACTCCATGCTGGGCTGTATCCAGGTGAAAATGGCGAAAGACCATCTCCTTAAATATTTAAGATAAACTCATATTTTTTGTATAAATTATTTGTATAAATTTTTTTTATGAAATTCGAACCTGTTGGCGAGAATGAAGCTCCTGGAGTTCCGTTTCCAGATGGTGTAAATGGAGTAAATCCACCGGCAGGTGTGTAACCACCGTCCCATGGGGTCATCATTGCAGAAGGAGATAACATATTTGATGGAGACATTGCATCAAAAATAATTCCTTGACCGCCATGAGCATTTGCTCGAGGAACCTGAAAATTTGACTCGCTAATCAATAATAAATGGGATTGTTTATTGGTACATCGGGGCTAGTGTTTTTAAACGGGATGAGTTATCAATCCCGGTTCCGTCTCGATCCCGAAATATACTGTGGTATTGTTTAAGCTTTTTTAACTAGTTTATGAAACTAAGGAAACAAAACTATGATTTTTGCTGAATCACACCCTCGAAATGATTTCAAAGTTAATTGAAAAGTCCCGGCATCTGTTAAAAATAGTTTACATAATCTACTTTCTAATAGAGTTGAAAGCAACCATATGTCAATTATGTACACAAGGGGTGTAAGAGAGCAAAAGTAGAGTAACTCTCTTGCTCCCGCGTTTAGTGTACCCATGGTTTTGGTCAGATTTTTGCTGCGGTGACTTCGAAATTGCCCATTAATTATTTTGATAATTTGACATAATCCCGTCAGACAATTTGATTTTTTCGAATCACTGATTTTTACTTAGAAAAAGCCAAAATGAAAAAACTATTATGTCATCATCTTTAAAACGTTCGAATGTTACAACAGCTAATTTCATTTTTTTTCTCAGGTGGTGTGGTTGTCACGACGCGCCGCGGCGGGCGAAATACACTTTCGTCTAGATCTGATATCTTTGCGCATATCCTAAATTCAGGAAGAGCTCAAGCCAAAACTTAAGTATCATTTACTAAAAACGGGCCCTCTTCCCGGATTTAAGATATACCATTTATAGAGCTGAAAACGTTAACTTATTTTACCTCCATAGCATCTTTGCATTTATCAACGTCCAAAATCAATTTGAAACATCCCGTTCCGCCGGGAATTTGTTGACCCAACATAACATTTTCCGATACTCCAGCCAAAGGATCTAATTCTGCTCCTGAAGCCGCTTCCATCAAAATATCAACAGTTTCCTCAAACGAACATCTCATTAATGCGCCTACGTCCTGTCGGTTAACTCCGTGACGAGTTATGGCCATCAGATATCCGTTCGAAGTCATAATATCACATAACATCGACATGTGTCTATTTTTTGGTGAAAATTGAATAAAATGTTTGTCTATAGAAGTAACTGCTATCTAATGACAAATTAATTGGTAACAAAAAAAATCTCATAAGAACTTGCCAAAGTTTTGACCACTCGGTGGCGGAATCGGAATTTAAAATTAACGATTTTTGAAAGCCTGAGTTTTCTCGTTTACTGCGTTTTTTTTNTTTTTTTTATTTCGCAAAAATACTCGATGGTGATTGGTCAATATCCGAAATACCTGTATCTGATTGGTTCATTATTGCGGAATAAAAAAACGCAGTAAACGAGAAAACTCAGACTGTACAATTTTCAAAGTCGAAAAAAGACAGAACTTTATAATGAACAAACATTGAAATATATCCCCTATTCACACTTTTCTTAATATTCCGGCCCTACTACTTAAAAACACACTACGTTTCCTAATGAGGGCCGAGATATTAACAAAAGTGTGAATAGGGGATATCCCTTTATCACACTTTTGTTAATATCCCGCCCCTGATTAGCAAACGTAGTGTGTTTTTAAGTAGTAGGGACGGGATATTAACAAAAGTGTGATAAAATAATATATATATATATAGCTTTTATCTCATAAAAAAACTAAGTGTCATGAGATGAAAAAATTCCTGAGTCTGATTATTTTAAATTTCGACCAATCAAAATTAAGATTATTCAATTTTCATAAAAAAGCGTGTCACATTTTTGCTTGCGATCTTAGTTTTTAGCTTTAGTTCATTACCGCAAATCAATAGGTGTTGAAAATTTTAAATTTTTATCGCCCAGTAAACGTTGTCAATCAGTTTCTAGCTGCTAGAATCTGGCAAAAAACTAAGATCGCAAGTTGAAGTGTGACATGCTGTATAATCTGAAATTGTTGAAGCATCACAATTTGGAAGACTTCGGACAGCCTATTATCGCATGAAACTCATGTGAGAAGTGATTCGTGAATAAAAGTCAACGATTAAGCACAAAACACACTGGACAGAAAAAGCTTCAAAGATCTGTTACCGTGTCGAAATCGTAGTTAAAAAAATGGTGCCATAGCAAGAGATAAGCTATTTTTGACTCGACGCAGAATTTTTTTTGGAATTCCGATCAATTAAGTACTAAATTTGAGAATCTATTTATTTCTGAAATTAAGATTATTAATTTTTTACCCAGTCCTGTAGTTTACATAGGAACCATCAAATGATATAACATTTGTAATTTCCCTCTCCAATCCTTTTCGGACTGCTTCAAGACCCAAAATTTCGAATAATTCGCAAATATCATTTGTATAAGTTCGAACTGTATCAATATTCTTCTGACTGAGAACTTTCATGAGTGAGGTACCATCTGTTTCTAGAATCCAATCTTGTTGCGCGCTAAATTCACCTTCTTTATTGATGATTATTCGTTTTTTCGATTCTTCTTTTGGTAAGTGCATATAAACCTAGAAAATAAAGTGTTTTTGGGTCATAAATTATTTCTGCGACCGAAAATTTTATAATTATTACGGTTCATGAATTTCGGTTGCAGAAGGTATCACAAAAAGTGTGAAAATACACAAGTTGTGTAACGCAACTCCTCGATAGAATTTTCAAAGGCTAAAAAACATGTTTTTTGACTGGAGAAAAATAATATTTTTTCTCCCGTCTTTTTTTCAAATTTCTAGATCGATCGTTTTTTGGTTGCGATTTTTGTTATGTTTTTCATATAAGATTTGACTTTTCAGAGCACAATTTTGGCTGAGATTGATACCGAAGAAAATGGCTCAGAAGAACCTATTTCAAAAAAATCCAAATATTGCATGGAAAGCTCAGATGATAGCTCTGAAGAACCTGAACTGCGGGAAGTTTGTCTTTATACTCTCAAAAGAGTTATTCGTAACAAGTTTGGTGGCCCTCTTTTCAAATATAAATCTTCGAATGGGGTCTCAATGAGAACTTCTCATACAACTATTATGTTGAGAGAACAACAAAAAAATGATCAAAATCCGCTGCCATTTCTCGAACTGTCCAGCAAAAATGCATATTAAATTTAACAACAAGGAGGTTTTCTCAGTACAAGATGGCAGAAGAGGCGTAATTGTACTGGACGCAAATAACGATAAATTATTTGACATCAGAAATTTTGGAATTATTTCGACTATTGGAGAACACACTTGTAGTGTTACAACCTCAGACTGTGAAAAACGGAATTGCTCGAATTTTTGCAGGAATTTATATCATCCCAATCGGACTTGAGGATGATATCACAACATAAAGCATATAAACGGGCAAAAATGCATGTTTTATCACACTATGGATCAAATTTTGTAATTCAAAACTCCAGATAAATAAAAGTTAAAAGCGTTCATAAAACGCTTGAAAAAAAGGACGAGATTCTACTGAAAATATTAAAAATGAAAATAAAGAATCTTTTTATTTTCCTGATTCTCATTCAAAATTTGAAAAAAAAATTATGCTTCACCAAATGCAAGGAAATAAAAATCTGATCGTATTTTATCGTGACGCATTGAAGTTTCTGACATTTGAACACAATTCCAGGTTATTCATTGGTAAGTTTACTATAAGTGCGCCCTTTGGCGCTGCGGCTGTGACAGTTTTGTCCATTTTTAAAATAAATTTTATTTTTTTTGCGTTTTTCATGCAATTTGAAATTAAAAAACTTTTCCAAGCTAAATCGTTTTTCAGAAAATAAATAAAATTAGAACTGGTCGACTTTTACCGTTCCTACCTTATTCTAAACATATATTTGTTTTTGCTATATTAAAATAGTATTTTTACACAACGTTTTCGAATTTTATTCTTCATCTTCAGGTAATCGAGGGAAAACAGAAATATCTTTTCAGAAACGAAAAGTTGACACAAAAAAAAAAAGAAACAAAAGTACTTTGGCAAAAACGGGTCTCTCAGAAAATTTTGCAAATTAACAGCCGTTTTTCAAATGATAAGCTAAAACTTTGTTTTAACTTGACAACTACAAATCAAGTTTGCTTTTGTGTGATTAACTTGTTTGTTGAGGTCAGGCTATGTGTGTGATATGTAAACTCAAAAATTCAGTTGAAAAAAACATTTACAAGTGGTTTCCTAGAAATTGTGAAGCCTCGGAATACAAATATTCTCTCAGTTCGTCCAGTTTTCGTTTTGCGGTAAGTTGTCTGGAATCAACTCAATTGTACGATAAAATTGCAGTTTTTGTAGTGTGTACAATTAGATTATGTGTAAAGACAATGCCGACTCCTTGCGAGTTCGGTGTTCTAATATTCGTGCGTGTAATATTCGGTCTGACTCCTTGTATAATTAGACGACAAGACAACACGAAACATGACTTGTAAATAGTACAGACTATTGTGAAAATATTTTGTATTGGTTTAAATCGTGGATAGATAACACTGAAGTTTTATTGTGGTGAAAACTATTTGTTATTGTGTAAAATGGAAGTGACATTTTTTAATATTTTATTATATACTGAGGAGCTATTTGCCGAACCATCTGAAACTAGAGAAAGGTAAGGACAAATCGTTTTGTTCTTTGGTGATGGGTCTAAAATGCTGGATTCGTCCAATTCCTCTTGTCGCTTTTTTTTACCGGCGACGTCAGATGGTCGGAAATTTTTGGCTTCTGAATTCTCTAGAACTGTTTGTCAATAAGTTTAGGTGGATAATTATTTTCGAAATAATTATATTTTTTGTCCTGTCGTTATTCAAACTAAGTTATAACTAATATATTTTTAGAACGAAGTATGGCGACCTTATGCCAAACTCTACTTATATGGAAAGTTTGGCGTGATTTTATTCAGAACTTCTCAAAATATGACGTGGTTCAAGATAAAATTTACCAGTTTGGGTTATATAATATTTATGTCCTGATCGAACAGAAAAATAATCTAATTCTTTACTTATTTCAAAACATGTCACTGATATTCCATTTTCTGCTCGTAAATTGGACACGCGAATGGCAGTTGGTGATTGTGAAATGGCGTTAAGAAATGCACTTGAAACAAGATTTGAAAATGTGGAGTCCGAAAGATTTTTAAATCGGTGCTTTTTTATCTTTGTGATAACATTAAAAAAAATTCAACGCAGAACTGTCCAATGAAATTACAAGAAAACATTAAAATTTTAACGAAAAAATATTCGAAATCTACATTATTAAAAAAATGACTTTTTAGCCAGTGAACATTATAGTCAGCCTCAACAAACTAATCAAATCTGATCTCGAAAATCTTTCCAAAAGTCAAAAAACAAATTTGATTTTGAAAGAAAAAGTCAGTATTTGTATCGACTATGTATCGAATAGATTCCAGAAAGATCCAAAATTATCATGGTACAAAACTATTTTGGCAAACATGAATGTGCAATATATGGATTGTACAAATAATTTGTGTGAACAACATAATTTGATTATGAAACGCCATGTCGCTGAACATAGTGCGAGCCGATCTATTGACGGCATAAAAGCCCTCAAGGATCTACTACTTTAGCCAAAATTGTAATAAATTCGGATTTACGAAACCGACTCACCCGGCCATCGATAATTTCCATAAAATAACCGAAATAGTCAGCTCGGCAAGACTTCGAGATAATCAACCAATCAGCTGCAATGAACTTCTCATTATCAAAAATCTAATTATAAAAAATTTCACATGATATTCATACTGCTCATTTACAGTTCTAAAATTTAGAAAACCATAAATTTATGTATTCCAATAAACAAAAATTAGCAAAAACTTTGTCTGGTAAAAATAACAGAAAAATTAGAAAAATTTTAATAAAAATTAAAAATTTGAAAAAACTCTCTCAAAAAATATTTTTTCTGAGACGGGAGAAGGACCCAAGACCAAATTATAGTAACATAATTTAAGCCAATTAGGCAGAAGAACCAAAAATTTTCGAAAATCATTCTAAAAATTCTGCGTCTCTAACAGTAATGCTTCAATAATGTTCGGCATAATGTTTCAAAATATAATTGCGGGTTATAATTAATAATTTATAATAACATTTTGGAACATGTTTTGATTAAATAATTTTTGAGCAATCACTGATTTCACAAATAATATTATTTTTTTGCTATTTAATACTTGACGATTTTCTGTATTGTTGAAATGAAAATATGTTCAATGACTCAAGAAAACTTCAAAAAGATGAAAATATCCAACAAATCGCAGGTTGTTAGCCGCCAAGAGTTCTGGGCTCAGAACCTCTTAACCACTGAGCTCCGCACCACTAAGGTTGGTGCTGAAACAGTTTTGGAATCTCGCTTAACATCGGATGAAAGAAAAATATCCTGGAAATGTTTGATACACAACCCAACATAGAGTTTGGCACGAGGAATTCAAAATGGCAGTTAAATTTCTAGGACGTTCGTTTTCAAAATTGATTTTTACTTACTTTTTTTGACAACTTTCTCTCAAAAATCTCTAGAATGCTGTGCTGCTCAAACATTTAAGACGATAGATAAAATCTGAGGGGAGACTGGTTTTGGGAGGAAAGCGGAGGGAAAGGGGTGAGGGGGGGGGAGGCGAAGAGAGGGCGGGTGGGAATGGGAGGAACGAAATAAAACTGAGTTTTGAATCTTGTATCGTTCAAGAAATAAAAATTAAATTTCCACCATCGGTAACTCTTTTATTATTTTTCGTGAGGTGATTTTTTACAATTTTTTGAGAAAATTCCGAAAAAAATGCTTCGACTTTTTTCGAAGAAGGTTTAATGAAAGCTACGGTCAACACTATCAGGAAAGTTGGCTGCACTGCCGCGATAATATTTTGAAGTCTTAGCGGTTAAGATATAACAAACGTTGTTTTATAACTTATATTTCTGAACATAACAAATTTCTATTGTATTTTGAAATAATTGAAATAGTTAATACAAATCTTCAATTCTCTTTCTGTAAAGAAGGGATTTTTTGTAATCGAATGAGTCAATCGGCAAAAACTATCTTTCTATACCGCATTTAACGCCCTTAGCTGCTGAAACAGATCTAAAAAACGAAAATTTTGCTGAAAAAATCAACGCCAGAGCTTGATTATTCTCAATGCCACGCTAAGCGATCAGCTGGCCCGATGCGGCGATACTAATCCTTTGGATTTCCAGCTGTGCTAAAGAGCTCGGATTTTTTTTTTACTAAGGATACATTTTTTATTCTCAAAAAATGATTTTTTACAGCGCAAACTGTTTGTAGTTTTGATCAATCGCGCTGAAATCGTCTTTTGATAGAAGAAAACAAAACAGTTAGATATAAAATGTCAAAAAAAATTGTGAAAGCAGTCGATGTAGTGAGTCGAAAGAGAAAGAATGTATGCTTAATCTTTATGGATTACGATGGACAGTCATGGATTTATACCCGAAAATTTTTTGCTGCTCAGTTTTCAACAAATTTTTTAAAAATTTACACATCTGATGAGAAGATATTTTTTTGAATTTGGAGCTTTGTTCCTAAAAATAGACATTTTTTTCTGAAATGTTGTTTTCGGTTATAATGCGGGATACTTTGTTCATTCATCGAATACATATTTTTGGACAAACTGCAATTTTTTTTGCAGCTTTTTTGATCAGATCGCGCAGCATTATCTATTTATAGACAACGGGAAGACTAATCTTGAAATTCGAAAAAAATTTGTGAGCCAAGGTCTTAATGAGTGCGAATAGAGAAAAGAATGTTATTTGAAAATATTCCTATTTTTCATGAGAAGTAAATGGATCAACCCATCTATTGTGCTTCAGTTTCGATCGATTTAAAATACAAAAATTAAATCTAGATTGATTATCTCGCTAAGTTGGACTATCTTTACAAATATAAGATGACATCACGCTTTTTATGAACATGGTTCATTTATCCGTAATGAGGGTCAAAGTTCGCCCCACCTTAATGGTGCAGGGCTCCTCTGCGCAATAAATCAATTTGGGAGCTTCCGAGGTTAAAGCTTTTAAATTTTTATTATTCTATGCAGGACTAACTATGCAGGATAGTACTATATCTTTTCCTAACAAAGACTCAATCTCAAAAACGTTTACTATCTCGATAGCGCGGTTAAAAAGGGTATATATTATACCGTTTTAATCCTACTGGATACCGTGTCCTATACGTAATCTCACTAATAAATGCTAGTTTAAACCTCCTACTCTTTTTTTCGAGACTCGGAGAGCAAATCGGTTGCAGAATCTATCTCTTTTAAAAAGACACTTCGAAAAGTGCCCCGACTAGCCGGCCTCAGATCCTTTATAAAGAACCGAGGGCCAACCTGTTTGGGCCACGGTGTCGCAGGACTGGTTACAATATGTTCTATTAACTGTTTGCTGATGCCAGTATTTATATACTGGGCATCAGAACTCGATTGGAAATAGCTTGTGTGGTTGAGTATGATATATAGCAAGAGTGCTTGATGATTCGAGACCGATAGATTTTATCGGTCAACGCACATCACTAAGACAATCACCTTAGACAACTCACGTGGCGATTCGAACAGCGCGCTGTAGAGATAGTAAACGTTTTTGAGATGGAGTTCCGTTTGGAAAAGGATATCTCACGTTTCGGCTCAACAGCAATTTTATGTCTCAAAAAACCCAACAAAAAATTTAAGACTTTTAAGATGGTCATTTTCAAAAAATGGATCTCGCTGCAAAATTTGGATTTCCTGGAAATTTTAAACGGTTGAGTTGGCCAATATTTTTCGAACCCTTCAAATTCAAATTGATAATGATAAATAAGATTTTTTAAATTATTGTTTGTCTTTAATTACCTTTGCAATTGCTGGTATACCCTGTAAAGTCATATCTGTTAAAATATTAGCCTCAATGTATCGCAAAAATGTGTCGTCTTCCATTTTTTCATGGTCGTCTAATTCTTCATCCCCCTTTTCTTCTGCATTCATAATTCGAATACGTAAAATCAATTTTTCGGCATTGTCATCATTAAAAATACAATTTAAATCTTCTCCAAATCCCTCGTTGATTTTTTCTGAAATTTGTTCCATAGCCAGTTTTTTGTCAGTCATTTTCTTGCGGTCCAGTTCAATTCTGAGTAACCATGGAGAGACTCTGGTGATATCAATATCCGGCATTTCATAGTACACAGATACGAATTCTAACAAAGTGTATTAAAAACGTGAAAAACTTATGTTCAACTTTGCCATTGAATAATTTTAAGTGAATGAAAACATACATACATGTGAGGTCAAAATAGTCTGAATTAAAAAGTGTAATTTTTTTTTGTGACATAACTTATTTTTTCAAAGATATAAATAAATTAAATTGTTCAATTTTGAACTTTACAACAAAAATGTTTTTAGAACTGCACACTTTGCCGCTAAAAATTAAATGTAATGGATTTTTATGCTTTCATTTTTCTTTTTAATTTCATTTTTTAATTATACGCTGCGTTTTTCAAAATGTCAGCTAAAATCACAATAGGAAATCAACCTCACTTATAAAAGCAGAAAAAATTAATTACGAAATGTTAATTCAATTTTTGATATTGCTAAAAATGTCAAAAGGAAAATAAAGAAAATATTTCAAAAAATAAAATTCTGCACAATTTTATCCGAATACAGAAAAAATCTACATTTTTCATTATTTTTTTTGTTCAAAATATGTTTTTTTTGTTTCCTAGATGGTTCATTTATTACCAATCAGAATTTTTCTAATTTCAGTGTTTTTTCTAATTTCGAAATTTTTAATTTTGATAAAAAATGTATTTTTGTTTTTATATCTTCAGCGCGAGTTCTTAATTTTTGCTAACACCCAAGGTAATTAGGACTTTTTGAAAATAATACCTTTTTTATAGCAAAAGTTTCAAAGAATTAAGACACGTTCCTTGATCTTCAGCAATAACGGTCTCTGTTGGATTTGGATCATAAAAAATAGACGTATTTGCCGTGACTGTTTTCATTGTTGTATGCTCCAATCGACACAAAACATCCTTACACTTTTCTGCGTCTTTTGCTGCATCCCCAAGCAGAAAAATGGTGACTGATGGTGTTTTTGGATGTTTAGTAATGTTGATCAGTTCGTTTAATCGAGGAACTCCAAGAGTCACATTTTTAGCAGATACTCCAGCATAATGAAAAGTGTTCAGGGTCATTTGAGTAGCTGGTTCTCCGAGAGATTGAGCCGCTAAAGCACCAACCATTTCACCGGGGTGGACAATTGAGGCATTAAATCTGGACTCAATTTCGCCTAAGATCCACTGGAAAGCTTGCGAGCTCAAATTATATTCTTAGATAGAAATAAATAAGAAAAATAAGCACATAGAACATATATCCCTTTAACACCTTTTTGATGATTTGAGAGATGTAGGTTGGGGGAGCCAATCCTAACACTCCTGAGACCCCTTCTAGCCACTCGTGAGGCCGCTTTTTCTTCTTTTCAGCCTACATCTCTCAAATCATCAAAAAGGTGTTAAAGGGATATGGATGTTCAAAAAAAATATTGGCAGACTTTAGTTTCCCAAGATGTTTGATTTTGTAGGGTCAAGGGTGAAATGTGAAAAAGGTTAACAAAATACAGTATTTTGAAGAAATATGGAAATATTATATGGTACCAAAAATATAATATATTATAATATAATATATTATATGGTACCAAAAATATAATATATAATAATATAATATATATTATATGGTACCATCTGCAAATTTCATTTAGTGCAGTGTCAGTTAATTTGATATGCATTCGGAAATAATTACATATCTAGTTTTTGCATTTTAATTTTTTTACGTTTTCTCTTTTTTACATTTTACCATTGACACGCTTTTGTAAAGCGCTAATTGGNAAAAATACTTTATCCCCTATTAACATTTTCCGGAATATCCCGGCTCTATTACACCCTATTGTAGTAAAAACACACTACGGTTACTATACAGGGCCGGGATATTCCGTAAAGTGTGAATAGGGGATATACATACCGCAAACAAACGAAGATCATATTGTTAATTATGATCGGAGATTGAAGGCAAAAAACGAAAATAATTAATTTTTTGGAAACTAAGGAAAATATGCAAAAGTTTCTTTAAATACGTTCGAATCGATATATGGAAATTTTTTTCCTAAAAAAATATTCGTTGTTCGTTAAAATGTTATGCGTGTACAAAATTTTTTCTAAAACTGGCATATTAGAGATATATTGAATTCAAAATTACAGAATAATTATTTCCGTATTAAAACATACACAAACTATTCCCATTGAATCAACCCTCTATGAGATTTCAACCTAAATTCCCAAAAAAATGAGCAGTAATTTCGAAACCGCATAATGTATCGAAGAAAACGTTTATTCAATATTTTTTAAAATCATTTAAGAATTGTTTTGTTGGTCGGATCAGTGCCTCTATTTATTAAAATTCTATTCCTTCAATGACTCGTTTGGAGCATAAAGTAGCTCTGAGATGAATTCTAAACAGCATCATAGCATTTGTTTGAGCCTCAATCGACAACCTATCTTTCCCAGAAACAATGACTAATTTCTCCGAAAGTTCATTCACTGATTTGCAAATATCATTTGGTAACAAATCTGATTTTGATTGTTTGTTGATATCAAAAATTTTCTGAGCATTCCAAATCATTCGATCCATATTACATGGTAAAACTACTTTTGCATCACCTCTAGGGAAAATGTCACGAAGAAGATTTCTATCATTTGTTAAAGCCTCATACTCAGCATCAACTTCTTCGTGCAGTTGATCGTCCCCTGCGAAATGGTTGGTAAATGTTTTCATAAATTAAACCAAAAATTAACCACATATTTTATATGGCCCATATCCTTTTCCCAACCAAAGTGAATCTTAAAAATGAGGGAAATCTCTATAGCGCGTGTTCGAATTCCACTAATGTTGTCTTAGTGATTGTCTTGGTGATTGCTTTAGTGAATA
>SCLH01000176.1:141212-158813 GCA_004367855.1 Oikopleura vanhoeffeni
ACTCCCCTCATATTCGTCGGGTTTTATCGTTCTTATGAACTATGACTTCACACTTGTATTTTAATGTGTCATAATAAAAAAAAATGATGTTTATAATAGCGTTTAATACTAAAACAAATAAATCTAAAAACCAAACTTGAACGGTTCTGACTGCATCATCATGAAGAAATCTCCTCAATCTTTTTTCATTTGTATAATCAAATCTAAACCTCCTATCGAAACCCTTGTGAGATGCTCTCATCGAAGCCAAACTCTGAAATTCTACATACTCTCCTGCAAGACCATCTTCACCGTATCGAAATTGAATAATATTATTATTTGAAGTTCGGACCGTACCATCGTACCGGATAACAGCTGATTCCATAGCTTTAACCAATCGTCGCTTAATATAGGTTGTCCGAGGTCTTTTATCGACAAGGAAAATAACAACATTTTATTAGATCTATTATTGATTTCACTGTGGTCAATTTCTCTCACGTTCTACGGCTAAGTGAGGGTCTTTTCTGAAACCCGTTTCCACTATGAGTAATCACCCACATGTGTGGGCAAGGGCGTATAATGCGAAATTATATCTAAGATAGGGATCCCCTGTTCCTTCGGTTCGCGTTCGTGGCTGAACTTTTTTTCGAAGCTCTTATTGGTCAAAAAACTGAAATCCGGTGCTTTCATTGGTCAAAAGCGGGTCAAACACAAACGCGAACCGAAGGAACAGGGGATCCTTATCTTAGATATGATAAATAATTATCACAGAAAATTTTTTTTATATCCAAAGTTTTTAATTTTTAGCTGCATATCCCTTTATCACTTTTTGGTTAGAATGCGTAGCCACTACTCCTTTTAACGTGTGATTTTAAAGTTGTGGCTACGCATTCTAACCAAAAAGTGATAAAGGGATATATTAAGTTTGAGTTGAACGTAGTTGAACTTTTAGTCTCCCCAATAAACGAGAAACAAATTATGATCAATTTATTATCAATTTCACAACTTACGCTTCAAAAAGCATGAAGCCCTAACTTAGCTGTAGACTATCTAAGATAGTCTATCTTCACTTTATCATAAGAGACTCGGACAGCCTAGCTGAATATAACCAGTCGACGCTGTTTTGATAGCAGTATCTATCAACCCTTCTCGCCCTCCCATAGCGTGGAAGAAGAACTCGGTGGGAGTTAAACCAGCCAAATATGAATTTTCGACGAAACCTTTCGATTCTGGTGAAAAGTCATCTTTCATGAAACTTGGGAGAGTTCGATGGTCAAAATGGAATGGAATACGTTGACCAGAAACATTTTGCTGTCCAACGACTGCGATAACCTTTAATTTTAGTATTTGGATTTTAATATGAACTCTTGGAACTTTTCGAACTCCTGTAATTTATGAAAATACTAAATTTGAAGGACATCGTTAACCAGACCTCGGCAAGCCAGAGGTATTTGTTTGGCTTAGCTTGACCAAACAAAAAAAATTCATTGGCTTGGCTTTACCAGGCAAAAAAATCGTTGGCTTGGCTTGACCAGGCCAAAATTTCCTTGGCTTAGCTTGATCAGACATACAAATTCGTTGGCTTGGCTTGACAGCACGAAAAAAACATTTTGGCTTGGAAGTCACTAAAGACTAAAATTTAAAAAAGGGTAAAAATCTCGGGAAAATGTGAAAAAAATGTTATCAGATCAATTGACTTTGCGAAAAAATATAAGCGGAGTATTCGCCAACAAAAAGAAATTAAATGAGACCCTTAAGTAGCATCGACTCGGCAGACTGGAGGCAATTTAACTCACGAAATTAATTAGTTGGCTTACTTTTTTCTGCTTATTATCGTTAGCTGAACCAGAATAAATGTGCATCTACTTATAAAAATATTTTTTGTATATTTTAGGATAGATTTGAGTCCGAATTTTAATTTTTGAATTCGTAAAATTTTCAAAAAAAATCAAAGCATTATGAAATTTTCCGCATTTTTTGTCCAAAATTTTTTTTGATTGTTTTTTTTNATCTGCATTATATCTCATTTAGTTTCTCACTTACAAAATAAACGTTAAAAACCGCCGAAATTTGGCTATCCGAGGTTGTGTCCTATTATGGAAAGATAAACATTTCGATGCAAATTAAGACAAAAAATTATAATTTCGGACAGCTTAGCTGAAGTTCCCATAAATGACCGTGCATCTACTAGTCTTAAAATGATAACGGCTCTTATACTCGAGTGCATCATTTAACTTTTCCTTATAAATACTATATTTTCGATATCCCTTATAGACTCGACAAGTAAAAATATTCAGTAAAACTATGTGGTGTAATTTCTCCAAATTGGATAGGTAAAAAGAGATAAATTTATTGTCTGGATTTTTTTATCTGTCGAATTTGTACGGGCTATATCAAGGGTCAGTACCGGGAGATTTATCTTCAAAACTAAACCCCTCAGCACTAATTTTTTAAGTTTATACCCAATGTGTTTTAGATTTTGGGGTGATCCCTGAGGAGATTCACGCTTAACCAATCAGAGCGCGATTTGGTTAGTTAATTTAAGGGGCCTTTGAATCTCCCCGGGAAACACCCCAAAAGCTAAAACACATTCGGTATGGTTAAACTTTCTCAAAAAAAAAAGATTATGAGTCGGAATTTCTGACCATGAAATTTTTTTATATTACGCATTATCAAACATGAAAAATAAATCCTGTTTATGTACTTTCAAAAAAAATTGAACATTCTGATATCAATAAATCATTTAGAAACAAAGAACAAATTTCTGGCTCTAAAAAAACTTGAAGCTATATGCAGTCCGAGATTGTGTCAAGGTTTTAACTATGTTATTTTTCTGAATGTTGTCTCCAAACCCTAGCAAAAACTAGCTATTTTGTTCAAAAATATTCAAAATCAAAGTGATCTACTTTTTTGCTTTTCTAATTACAATTAAAATTTATTGCCCGTCAATTTAATTGATCTTAATTTAAAAGAGTGAAGTACTCTGTATGTTTCCTAACTGACAGAAATAAATCTGATTATATGATAATACATTTGTTAAAAATATGTTTGTCGATAACTATAATTTTTATGAAAAATTTCAATTTTGAAAACTCACTCTCAAAAAAATTTTTGGATCCCAGAACACTCAATCGAGTTAATTTTTTTTCACCATAAAACTAAGACACTTTTCCTAAAAACGGCACGGTTTTAAATTCAAATCTTGACGCAATAGGTCGAACTTTATTTTTTAGAGGTAAGATTGGAGAAAGAACTCAAGAAATAACCCAGTAAAATTGAACAAAATTTCCAAAAATAAAATAACAGTAATTTTTTGACACCTCTGCTATTTCTCGTACCAGGGGGTGCGTGCGTATAATATACCGCGTTATATAGTTGATTCCACAAAAACCTACGTAGCTCCGAAAAACATCACAGGTTTAGTTATACTTTTTTGTCCTGTTTTAGAGGTAATGCTTCGTATAACATAATTGGAATGAGCGTAGAGAGAAAATCGTTAAGACAATAGAAAAAGGTGGAATGAGGATTTCTTATTTATTTTGCTCATTTCCTAATTGTTATTTAATCTATGAAATATTTGCTTGATTATTGATTGTTTTGTATACAATTCTCGATACGAATGTGAAACTGCAAAAAATAGAATTAACTTGAAAAATTAAATTATTCGTTCTGGTGTGCGGGGGTCACAGTTTACACAGCAAAAAGATGACAAGCTTTTTTATTAACGTTTCAGGCCAAAAGATAGCGCGTTTCAAACAGAAATTTTCAGACCAAGATTCTGGTCGGCGCGACAATGAAAAATACACTTTTTAAAAAACATTTCAGATGACCAAGTAAAGTGTCGGTATTCAAGGAGTTGAGACAAACATTGTTTTCAAAGTTCGAGACAATGTGGGCTGCTTTGAATAGGTCAATAGTTATTCAGCATAAAATTTTACAGCGTAAGTCTTTTGTCGGCCAGCGCACCATTTGTTGGCTGTCTAGGCCGCTGGGTTAAAGCAACGGAGAATCGAAAAGATCACCTGTGGTTTTCACTGGTTTACTGAGAGTGTTTACTGTGAGCATATTTTTTTTCATAATTTTTATCGTTCCTGACATTTTACGAATATTGTAAATATCTTTTTCGAATTCAGTTATTAATAATTATTATTAAATATTCTAATATAATAAACTTATACATCCAAGAAGAGTTTGTAACGAAGAAATTACTTTAAAATACACCAAATTCGGTTACTTCTGACATATGTTTCAGCAATTTTAAACTCTAGATATTGACAATAATGGACATATCAGAGGTTGCCAAAAGTACGGCGTATAGGTTAAAAGTATGTAGAGGTAGATATTACGCGTAAAGTGTTAGGTTGTTGGCGACAAACTGTATAATATACGCCGCACCGGTATGTATATTCGAAGGGGAAAATTCTACGAGATTTTTTGGCATATTTTTTGATGATTTTAATATGCAAAAGCTATTATAAAGGCCTGTGTCACACGGGTAAACAGATAAATATACCTATTAGGAGAACCTATAGTGGGGTCAGAATATTTACCTGATGGTGAACTAGAAATATATGCTGATATTGCCTGACACAATTGACATTTGAATTCAGACAATAAATGTGCACTTATGGTTGTCCGATTCCTATTTTGGTCAAATTTTTTCATGTAGATTTGCAATTTTTTTATTTTCTATCAGATGTTTCTTTAAGTAAGTATCATCGTATCAATCTTATGATAGTTATTATTCCTAATATTTGAAGATTCGTAGATTGATAAGAGTAATGAGCTCAAAAGCTCTTTCAATTGGAGATTCGAACGCGATTTGACGTGAAAAGGGGGCACACCGTGTACTATTTCACGTAATTAAGTATAAGTACAATTCGTTCTCAATCGGTTCAAGTTGTCAAGGAATATGTGGAGTTGACGTATGAATGGTCATTGGAAAATGTTCTGGTGGTTGGTTGAAATTGCCGGTGTCCCTAAGTACGCGAGTCACCATTGGCAAAGTGAAGGGGATAAAAAACAAAGCGTGCGGGGTGCGCTGGAAGTTTCTTGATTAGAGGAATTAGTAGTCTGGCTACTTCTTGGGCACTACAAAATTGTTAAACAATACAAAAATGCTATACATAGTAGGTGGAATTTGAATGGGGAAGCGCGGTACGTGATTGAAAATTTTATTAACAAGGGGGAACCTGAATTGTTCAATGATCCGCGGGAAAACACCAAGATCCACACGATTCTTAATGCCATCGCGCGTGAATCCTCAATACGCGAGTTGTAGTATGAGTTTTCTGGACAATGCTAAGTTATCGCAATGTCCAGTATCTCATCTTGCGGAGTCTCATTTAGCGCCGACAGTGAAAAAAAATTTGTGTTTTATCAATAATATTTTTAAGTGCTCAAGTCATGACGTCAAGTTTTCAAAATGAATTTCAATCTATTATTTTTACATGTTTTTGTTGCATTGATGAGTGACTAAAGTTGTAGACACATTTTGATCATTTCATCAGTTAAAATAAGGGAGTACTTTATGCTGGCTCCATAACACGAAAGACCTTAGAAATTGAATTTTTTTGGCAAAGGATTAGATAGCGTCAGGAAATGGCGTTTTGTTGATTACACTGAAATGTATTTGCATCAAATATTGAGTATTTTAAAAAATTTAACTATTTCGTTTATATAGAAATTCGATCCTCAAATACAGTCACAATAAAGGTTTCTTGCTTTTGAAGTTTTGCCTAAAACTGAAAAGCGCATAAAAGTATGTGCGTAAGGTTTGAGTTTAGGGTTTTGTTCAGGTCATCCTCGAGGAAAGTAAGCTTCCGAAATTAAGCTCTAATTATGTTGTATGTCTGTGCGCCGATATATCTATACGTAATAGTTAAATAACATAATATATGGATAAGTGCACTTTTAGATGGTTTTTGCCAAAAAGAAAAGAAGAGAACAGCGAAAAGAAACCTACGAAAAACTCAAATGTTGCATATCATGACGGTTTTCATTTCTCAAAATTGGTGATTGATGAAGTATATCTATGGTTAAAGCGAATTAACCATGAAAGAAAGAAAATCTTTTGGTCGAAAAATGAGTGATTGATGAGTTGTGGATTCTTATGACGGAATCAGGGGGGACATCATCAGAGCATTATATTGCGCACATACGAATCTATAGCTTACGATGAACAAGGTCAGCCAAGATGAGGAATCTTACATAGTGTATGATATTGTGTGATTTAAAAAAAGTAAGTCTAATTTTGCATGGACTTGGGCATGGAATGATAATGCGGAATGGGTCGCTGCTTACATTTTCATCGGATATGCAGAAAGTTGTTGGGATGCTTTGCTCCCAAATACTAATGATGAAGAAGATGAAAGTGACATACGAACAGGAACGTTCCGAAAATATAACTCTGAAGACGGATATAATGTAAAAATAGGTTTGTGATATTTTAATTTTATTTTTGACTAAGATTTTGAAACCATAATGAGCTATCACTAATACATATGCGAAATTGATATGTTGGACAACAATAGTGAAAAAGAATTTGGTTTAAAGGCGTATTTCTGAGTAAATTATATATTGAAGATTTATGGTTTTGTAACTAAAATACAAGATTTAAAAATATAGTCGAACTTTTATATTTTGATCATTGAAAGATTATAATACAAGCCTTATGACTATTTTTTTTATCGAGTTTCTTATATCAAATTATTTTTATACAGTGTAAAATCTTAAAGTCAATATGAATGATTTTTAAAGGGTTGTTGTTTACTAAGATTTGTTTGGTGCTATTTAAAGTTGAAAAAATGAGATAAAAAAATAATTTTGAAGTGCGATACTGGTCGAGGCTTGTGAAGGGATGGAAATAGGGGATTGATCGTAAAAAAGAAATTGTAAAAACAGAAAGGAATTGTTTTAAAGTTTTTCGACAAAGTTAAATCATAAGTAAGTATCGTTTATAAAGTGGTAAATATTATTTCCATGGCAAAATGGCAAAAAACGGCGGATTAAATTATTTGTAAGCAGTTTTACGTGAAAAACGAATACAAGGAAAGGGAGTGCGGCGTATCGTGTGTAGCGGTATGGTGTGGAGACCCGCAAAAACTACGTAAGCCTAAAAAATTACAAGCATTGAATAATAAATTGAGTTCGTATCCTGGCGTGCTGGGCGCGCCGGGGCGTAGTAGTTTGAGGTAAAGAAGGTTTTTTTCAACGTTAGGCAAAGATAGGCGTTTACAGATTTTCCAGACAAGATTTTGTAGCGCGACGATAAAAATAAGTAATACATACTGTTCAGATTGGACCAATGAAGTTTATATTATCAAAAAGTTTAAAACATTGTTTTAGTCTCGCAGACAATGTCGGCTCGCTTGGAAATGGAATAGTTAGTTAATAAGAAATTTAGTTTATTCCGGTTCTCTGAGAGGTGATTCTTCATGTGAGCAATAAATGTTTGGTATAATCGATAGTTTCTGATTAAGATTCATTGTTGGAATTCATGTTTAGGAAGTTCACTGTAAAAAATTACTTTTATTACGTTTTTGACTGATTAAATTAAATTTATACATCCAGGAGTATACATACGGATGTCATGCCAGACAGGATTTTTAAACGAAATTAACATCTAATAAGCACGAAAAATTCTACGTTCTGACTTGTTAACCTCATACCCATGTATGAAACTTCTAGATACGTTTAAATTGACCAATCAGGACATTTGTAGCGTTACGTCCGGTATAATGTGGGAATTAGCGTATTAAGTTGAATTGTTTTTAAGTCATTTTTTTTAAATATGTGTCACAAAATTTTTTTCTAATTCAGATAAATTTCCCTGGTTGGTCACCAGAGTGTTATGGAAAAAATTGATCAAAATTTCTTTTAGAGATTAAGATGTACATTGACAGAGTTTTTGGAATTTTTGGAATGAAAGAATTAGCAGGCGTTACAAGCCGTTGTTTTATTAATAAATTATAAAAAAAGTAGTACGACGCGACAAACACGAGAGTGTTGAACCATATAATTATTAGTTGTCTGATTTCGGCAATAATTGTAATTAAAAATATTAAGATCAGTATGTAAGTGCAAAGTTCAATAGAGTCTTTAATTTACATTATTTGATTATACTTTAAGGGATATTATTTAAACATACCGTCATGAACGCATAATTAACGTATAGTTGTTGATATAGTTAAGGTCTAGCGGCCTAGTAATAGCCGTTTGAGCGCAGTGCTATACTCGAGCCTCTCTCAGGGTGGTACTTAATATAGGGTAAAGAGGAGTTACAGTCGAGATTCTACGGTAAAACGATGTGTAACTAATATTGAGAAACGAATGAAAATAATATTAGGGGAGTTTAACGAGTAGTTTAATTGAATGGAATGTTCTAGAATTTAAGAATGTATTATTTAGTATTATTTATGCCATGGAATGCAAATCCTGTGCTCACAGTTATTGGATGCGATTTCCGGGCAATCTATTGAGCGGTACGAATATGACAAGTATTTTCACAATATATTTATTTAGACGAAGTGTTGGGTCCAATAAAGGAGCCGGGATGGATACTGAGAACAAAATTAATTGCCAATTGGGTACACGAAGCCGAACATTTAACGATGAGAACAAATTAGTAATCAGTGAAAAATAAGAAAGTCTGAAAACGGTGGGAGCGAAATAAAGTAACCACAAATAAATGAATTTTATGGATGTGAAAGTAAGATTAAGAATAAATATTATTCGAAAAAGCTAGGAAACTCGTCAAATATTAATTGACAGGCTAATATGGGCACATGAATATGAAATTAGTAGCATAATTGGCGTGACCACTAAAAAGTATTATGATTGGTTACGATGTGGGCGCCATAATATGGTATTCGATTTGGCAATCATTCCCTGCAATTTAATCAAGATTGAAAATTATTTCATTTTGTATGTGATGATAAAACGTGTAGTTTGAATATTACTCAAGATACAGTTAATGTGAATGTCTCATTTAAGGATGGATGAGTAGGTAGGTGAACATCAATGATGTTAATATGTTTTAGTAAAACGCTCTAATGATGTAAATAATTTGCCGTAAATTGATATTTGATTTAATGCGCAAGAGCGATTCTGCGATTACCAAGTAAATGAAAATTTCGACGCTAGATCATGATTGACAGATAAGTTTACAAAGTTATATTATTGAAAAGACTGACGTTTGGCTTTTTTTTGAAAATTTTAACATATTATTTTCGCACAAATTCGTGGAATCACTAAAAAAAACCTTTGGCACCCCTGAGAAAAAATTGAGATAGTTTGTTCCATACGAAGTAAAAAAGATCACGTGCATATTATAAAATAATAGATGTGGCTAAAATCGGTAGTGGTTTTTTTAAATATAAACCCTGATTTTTGAAAAAAGAGAGGCACTTAAGAATTTGAGACTTTTTTGAATACAGCAAGTCAAAAATAAGCAGTGATTCGAATAAAAAATAAGTTTGTGTTAGACTTTTAGCAATTTTGTTGTTTATTTCATTGAAATACCTTGTATGTTAAAGAATTTTTTGATTGGAAAGTCAATTGGCTGAGATTGTATTTAATTGATAAAAAAGTGTTACAGAATTTGCCTGAGGTTAAGTATATAAGGAGGAATAGTGGCAGAAGTGAGTTGGGTAGAGTTATTTGTAGTCAACGAGTTAATATAAGTAGTTGAATAAGAATTTTCCGAGTTAGATGATTGTAGAAGAAGAATTATTCCCACATCCGTTAAAGTGGATTGCTTGGGTTTAATGTCAATGATTACCAGCGGACATTTTTATATTTGGATTTAAAACAATGACGATTGAATCTTAGATAGCTCAAACTAAGCGCAATTATTAAGAAAACAAGAAATGGAAGACAATTAGATGGTGAAGAACAGAATTGGTTTTGAATTTTTACCAAAAGTAATACTGAACACATTTAGTAATCTTGAAAAGAAACAGTCAAATTCGGATATTTTGAATTCATTTTATTCACTAAATATGTTGGCTCAATTTGAGGATTTGAAAACCTAATCGATAGTCGTTTTCAAAAAGGAAATATATAAAAATTTAGCTTAGGAGTGATAAAAGCGCGGAAGTTCGTGATATAATATCGTAGTGAAATTTATTCTGACTTCGAAGTGATAGGTAGAGGAAATAATCTAATTAAGAATTGCTTGTTCATTATTGGATGATAGAAATGTTTGGTCAGAGATTGGACAACTGAGTATCATAGACACATTTATTGCAAATTTATAGAGGACCAGTTATGTTACAAATTAGAGTGGTGTGATATGGCTTTAAAATCGAATGTCAAGATAGAGATTCGACCATTATTTTTATTATAAATTTATGCAAAACATGAAGTTAGAGAGTTTAAGTAAAGTAAGAAGGAGATGTAACAGTAACGAGTCGAAAATTCGTAACGATGTTTTTGAACATTGAAATGCTCACTTAGATTAAATAGCTGAAATTTGTGTAGAAATGTTTTGTGATGGCATTCCCGAATATCGTTTAGGAACGATGAGTATTGAGACAGTTGTTTTCTGAAACGAAAGTCGGGATCTCAGGTCGGATAAAATCCGCTCAGGTCGGGACTGCGGTATGGGATTGGAAAAAACTATGCTACTACAACGGGGGATCGGGAAAAAAATGCTCGGGACGGGGGCTGGGATCGAAATTCGTTCGATTTAGAACACTGAAAGACTGAATGAAAGAAATTATCGTGAAACAAATCTAATGTTAATTTGATATGGATTTCGAAGATAAAGTATATGTTGATTAACCTCGTAAGCAAGACTAAGAGCAGTATTCGTAAAACGGATCGGATGCGAGTCGTGGCTGAATCGGGATTGAAATTCCGATAAGCTGGACGGGCGGGATGGTGGAAATTTAACTTTGTCGGGACGGAGCGGGGATCGGGATTTGATCGGGATCCCAGAGTGTTTAAACATTTTCCGTGGTGAAACAATTATTATATGGAGTAGACGTACACAGAAGCGCTTTTGTGAATTAAATTGGTAATTTTCATTTCATTGCAAATTGACGATTTCGGCGCGACTTTTGTCGATTTAAAGCAATCAGCGAGACATTCCGAAAAAGAACGACGATTAAATGTCACCACCTTGGGCTTGTATTTAAGAAATTATTGTATTAGAAGAGGAAGTGGGTTCGAGATCCGCTCGGAGTCGGAATTGCCGACTGGGATACGGGGGATTGAAAGATAATAATAAACGCGGGATGGCGTATGGGTTGAGTAAAAAGCTATTGATTATGAGTTGGGACGGGCGGGATCGGATTGGAAAACATCAGTCCGTTTAGATACTGATATAGAGACTCAAGGCATATTTAAAAACATCCCCCAAATCGCAAGAGAGAGCGTGAAATGATTTCTGTTAAATATATTACAAAGTTTNAAATTAGAATCTTTTGGTTTTTTGAAAAAATGCGTTATTGGCATTTGAAGTTTACTTTTTGGAGCAGATACTTTAATTATTTCAACATCTTGTGTTTCTGGCACTGACTCAAGAATAATCGAATCTTTATCAAAATGATTTTCGGCATTGACATTTTCACAGAAGTCAAAATTTTCAAGTTCTAGCAATTACTTGTCTCTGTATTTGTGTACCGAATTTTTCAGAAAAAATAAGTAGCCAAATAAGACTGCGTTTTTTTCGACCGCTGTCTATATAAAAATCCTATATTTCTTTTTTTTTGTGCTAATGTCAAACTATTACGCTTTGAGTATTTTCTCGTCATTTTTGTTTATAAATTTTTATACAAAAGCAGACCTTACATATGCAGTATTTGTGAGTCTCATACTGACAATTAAACAAATAAACCCTTTTGCGCGCCAAAAAAACGATCGGAAATATCATCTTGCCAGGTGATGATCGGTAGAGATAATCAAAGAAACATTTAGTACGTAAAAAGTAGATCGCGTACTGTGCAAAAATAAATTATGCATTTTAAGAGGTGAAGGTCTTTTTTTCAGAAAAAACAGGCATTTCAAGGAGTTAAAGGGGATTATGTGCATTTCAAGGGGGCGCATTTCGAGGGGGTAGGAACTGTATGTTGATTTGTCATTTTTTATCGTTATGAAAATTTTCCGCAAATCAAGTCCAAAATTTTTTATTAGTCGTTTTTTGAACTCTTCATAAAAAATCATGCAGAATCACATATTAAATGTTTTGGTATCTATTAAATCTCCGTATGACAACTAATGAGTTGGTCGCGCGATTATCATTTCTAAACTTTGGATGAAATTTTTAACACTCGGCTGTACACTCGATAAGTGCCATTCGGCACTAAATTTTTAAAAATTTTATGGTAGTGAAAAATCCCTAATAAAATTGCGGGGGTTATAGGCGTCATTTTTTGTGATAGTCAGGACATTTTTCCATATCAAAATGCAATTGAAGGTCAATTTTTATCTCAAAAAAAGTTGTTTTTCTCTTCTTTTTGCCATTTTTGACCATTTTTCATGGAAAAAAAACTTTCATATCAAGGAAATTTTTTAATACGCAACATAAAAACCAGACTTTTTAGCGCATAACACCCGACAATGTCTAAAGTTTATTAATATCGTCTTCAAGAAAAAATTCTGTAGTGGGGTTTAGTTGGAAATGGATGTACAGTGAAAAGTGTTTTTTAATATTTTTTCAGATAATTAGTTATGTTAAGAAATTAAAAATATACACTTTCGCAAGAATGAACACTTTTATAGAAGATAAAAAAAAAAAAATAATTTTCAAATTTTTTTTTCATATATGATATATCGCTCTGAAAAAATGTACAAATCTGCCGGATCGATGGCACCTCCTTAAACATTTAACAAAATTAAAAAAAAATCAACAACAAAAGTTTTGTTTAGAAAAGTTCAAAAGTTTAGAAATTAGAATAAAATTCAATTAATTTCTTGAAAATAAAAATAAAAAATCATCTAAATTTTCATCATCTGATTTAAAATTTTATTTAAAAATCGAATTTCACGAGATTTTTCTAGTATTTTCAAGGCTAGAAAAATCTCCCGAAAGCGCGCTGCAGCCCGACAGCGCTTTCTAACCAAAGTGTAATAAAGGGATATGACTCATATCATATGAGCTTACAAAAAAATTGATAATGAAAAAAACCTATTTCAAAGTGAGTACAAACTTGAACTATTATTGAAAAACTTTTTGAAAGTTGAAAAACTTTTGAAAGTTGAAACTTTCTTTAAAAAAATATGATCATTTCAAAAGTTGTTAAGGGGTGCCATAACCCAGCAGACTGGCAGTCGTTATACTTATAGTTAGTAAACCGATAGAATATGTTTCAGCTTCATAAAATTATTTTTATTCATTTTTAGGAAACGATTTGAGTTCGAGTTTTCATTTTTGAATCGTTAAAATTTCCAAAAATTCAAAACTATTATGAAAATGTCCGCATTTTTGTCAAAATTTTTTTCTGATCGTTTTTTATGAATCTATGAATAAACTAAAAAAATAGCCACTTTAACTTTTTTTCATGCATTTCTACATAATTTCTGACTGCTGTTTGAAAATATAATAGTTATTGGTCATTTTTTGTCGAGCTTTTTTAGAAAAAATTGAAATTTTCCGCAAATTCAAAGTCCAAAGAATTTTTAATTAGTCGTTTTTTGAACTCTCCATTTAAAAAATCAGGCGGAATCACATATTAATGAGTTGTTGGGTTATCTATTAAAGTATCCGTATGTCAACTACATGAGTTGGATTCGCGCATTTCATTTCTAACTATCGATGAAATTTTTAACACTTCGGTGGACACTCGATAAGTCATTTGGCACTACAGTATTTAAAAAAATTTTATGCTGCGTCAAAAATTTCAAAGATAAAATTGTTGTGGTGTACAGGCCCATTTCTTTAGATAGTCAAAACATTTGTTTAAATATCAAACACAATGAAGGTTCATTTTTATCTCAAAAAAAATGTTTTTTCTTCTACTTTTTGCCATTTTTTTAAACCATGTTTCATGGGAAAAAACTTTTTATCAAGGAAATTTTTTAATAAGCACATTAAAACAAGACCTTTTTTAGCGCATAACACCGGACAAAGTCTGAACTTTATTAATATCGTCTTTAAAAAAAAAAAATTCCCCCCCCCAAGGGGATTTTTAAAAATTTTTTTAGGTTATTGTTAAGAAATTAAAAATATTAAATGTTGGCAAGAATGACACGTTATTGAAGATAAAAAAATAAAAAAAATAAACTGGTTCAACATTTTTTTTCTTTCATTTATCGCTCTGAAAAAATGTTACCAATCTGCAGGACTGATGGCACCCCCTTTAAGGGGGGAGCAGCGATGTGTCAGATTCGCGTACATTTTTTTCGGGATTGATTTTATGAAAAGAAGAAAATGTGAAATGTTTTTTTATATGTTCTCATCTTCAATTAAAGGTTTCATTCTTGCAAACGGTTATATATTTTTTATTTCCCAACATACTTAACCCCGTGTGAGCAGCACACCTATAGTATAGGTGACTTGCTATTTAAAATCATCTTTAAAAATATGCAAAAAAACCATCGTAGAATTGTCTCCTTGAATACATATATAAAGAATGTTGCAAGGATTTCGAAAAAAGTGACTTATTTTTTTTTGGAAAATTTTGTTCAATTTTACGGAGGCGTTGATTTTTGAGATTTTTTTTCCAAATCTTTTACCTCTAAAAAAAATTAAAATGCGACCTATTGCGTCAATTAAAATTTGAAACATAGCCAGTTTTTAGGAAAGTGTTTTGTCCTATGGTTGACACTCAAAACAAAGATTAATTGGTATGCCATGAAAAGATATTGTTTTTCAAAAGTGACTTTTCAAAAGTTTCAATTTTTGAAGTATTTCACGAAAATACTCTTTAATTAGTAAAAACAGAAAATTAATTCGACAGTTAATATTATCCACAGAGTCACTTTGATTGAGTATATCGACCCTACGAAATAAATATCAGAAGTGTACTTATCGCGTTTACTTAGGGGAAAATAACCATTTTTTTATGAAAATTGGTGATTTTTTCATCAAATTTTAAACCATATTTAAAAATATTTTTCGATTTGTTATATATAAATCAAATTCCAGAAAAACGATGAATTAAGTCAGAGCCTTGCTGCATCGATTCCAATACTCAAAATCAATTTGTGAAACACCACTGTAAGCTATGTCTCACGTGAATATGCTGTGTACTTGCTCTTATCAGTAAATTTCTAGAACCTAAAAATCAAAGATTCATAGCAATGATGCAATGTCGGATGCAAAATATATCGTTTGAACCTTCCTTATGCAAGAAAAAAATGAACGTCTAACTACCTTGGGCTTTGCTGTTAATTACGCGGGGAACAGTCACCTATTAATAGGTGTCGGTGCCTTTGGCGGGAAGCTTTTTTTGTCTGTGCTCACACGGGGTTAAGGTATCTGTGAAAATATCAAAAACCACTTTGCATTACAACTCCATTTTCAAACTTGACCCGATGTGAGGATTTTCGTTGAAGGCGATATTATAAGACTTCAGACATTTTCGGATGCTATGCACTTATATGCAGTGGGAGAATTCATTATCCACGTGAAAAATGTCTCTAATATGAAAGTTTTTTTCATGAAAAATAGAGAAAAACAGCTGTTTAGGAAAAAAATTGACCTTCATTGAGTGTTTAAATAATAAACAATAGGTCTTCTGACTTTTAAAGAGAAAGTAGCCCTATTCACCCGCAATTATATAGATTTTTTCAGAAAATTAAAATTTTCATAGAATTGCGTGCCAAAGGCACCAAACCGGTGTCACAAGCAAGTGTTGTAAATGCTGATCAGTAGTTGGAAAAGAATATTCGCGTTACCTTTCCATCGATTGATACGGAATCAAATAGATACTATAAAAATAATCACATTGTGATTGTGACTTATATATTATTTAAGGAAGATTTCAAAAAACCAACAATAAAATTTTTGGACTTGCATTTGCAGAAAATTTTCATTAATATTTCTAAAAAGTCCGACAACAAAATGACAAATAAACATTTCATGAATTTTTCAAACAGCAGTCAGGAAAATATGTAAACATGCATGAAAAAAAGTTAAAGTGGCTATTTTTTTTTTTATTCACAGATTTCAAAAAATTAATCAGAAAAGATTTTGGACGAAAATGCTTAAAATTTTCATAATGCTTTGAAATTTGTTCGAATTTTACGAAATTATTAAAATAAAAGTTTGAACTCAAAGTCGTTTTCGTTAAATTAGATGAAAATGATTTAATGAGCTGATTGTTCAGGCCTATACACATTTTTTGGTTTCAGCTACGATAATAAGCACAAAATAAACCAACTAATTATTTTCGTAAATTATATTGACGCCAGTCTGCCACATCGCTGCTACCCCCTTAATCTTGCTGATAAATTAAAAATTTTATCAAAAAGTTAAATAGAAGCAAAGTTTGGCAATTTAATTGTGAAACATTAAAATATACTACAAAAATCTATAAATATATAAAAAATGCGTGATTTATGCAGAAAAATACATTAGTTGTTACATTAATACAATTTAGCAAAAGACCCCGTTATACATACTGTTTTTACATACATTATTACATGCAATGCATTATGATATGAACAGATCCTGAATGAGTTTGAACTTTGAGAAACCGTTTTAACTGTACCCGACTCGATTGTGCAATATCCAGGCAAAAAAATACGTTTTTTTTTTAATTTCTAATTTTAACATCTCCGAATTTTCAATTTATTTTTTTATAGAAACATACGAAAATTTTTCAATTTCTAGAAGAATCAGAATCTTACTTGAGAAATATTAATCTTCGACCCCTTTGATCCTGCTACAACCATTTGCTTGAAATTATTGAATTCTGATAATGATTTTTGCGCAAGCCCTCCAGTCTTGTCTCGAGCATCATTTAGAGTTCGGTTGACCTGATTTTCAAAAGTTGATCGCAAAGTATTTCCAGGAGTTGAGACGAGCTGGTCATTATGAGCCATTTCGATGACTTCTAATACTTCAGTTTTTGATTTTCTGATTTGAGCTTTGTGCATAATGAAAATTGGTGTATTTTTTTTTGTTCTGGTACAAATTTCCAAGTTAGTTAAGAAGGTCAACGTAAATCACGATGGAAATTTAAAACATGAATTTTAATGAGTTTTTATACATATCCTTTTTCCGACCAAAATGAATCTTGAAAATGAAATTAATCTCTGTAGTGCGTGTACGAATCCCACGAATGTTGTCTTACTGATTGTCTGAGTGATTTCCTTAGTGATCAACTTTGGTGCTTCCAATATCAAGCACCCTTGCGTATTATTATACTTTAGACCATCACTTAGACAACATTAGTTGGATTCTAAGACGCGCTGTAGAGATTACCCTCATTTTCAAGATTCACTTTGGTTGGAAAAGGATAAAGTTTATACAGGTTGAATTTTATTTTTTGTCGGTGTTTCACGCATCACTTATTATTACACTATAAATTAACTATGAATTACACCACAAATTGAGTGATGCGTGAAACACCGACAAAAAATAAAATTCAACCTGCATGATATACAGTGGGTGAGATTAATGGGCAACAGTGACCAATGGGCAACAGTGAGACCAATGGGCAACACTTTTTC
>SCLH01000176.1:172692-189805 GCA_004367855.1 Oikopleura vanhoeffeni
CGAAATCACAGTTCCTCGTGGAATAAATTCCGGGATGATAATATTAATTTTGGTTCTTCCGATCTTGGATTTCACGGAAGTCTGATTGGAGCTTCGCACCTGATGACGTTTGTAAATTATCTCAACTTTATTGAAGTTTGATTCGTCAAATAAAAAATAATTTCATTTTGACCAATTTGCCGAACTTGTGTACACTAAGCACGCTGCGTGCTTAGTGTACCCAATTTGTCCAGGATAAATTTTTCATTCAGACCAATTTGGGTACAGAATGCACACAGCGTGCTTAGTGTACCCACCTAAGCAAAGTATACTGAGGACAAAAAATACGATTGGTCAATTTGGGTACACTAAGCACGACACCTAAGATAGAGATCCCCTGTTCCTTCGATTCGCGTTCGTGGTTGAACTTTTTTTCGAAGCTCTTATTGGTCAAAAAACTTTCTCCTATCTTAGATAACAACAGTGTACAAAGGCGCATGTGGAGTAAAACAGTAAAAATATCAAATTTTGAATATTTTGATTGTATTTTTTTATTTATATTATAAGGCAGATTGTCTGCAAATTTCGAGGTATAAAATATAATGTATATCAATTGATATCGACAAATCAGTACAGAAAAAATTGAACTTTTTTCATTCTTTTGTTACAGATCACAATTCATTTCATTTTTTGTTTTAACTGCTTGTACGCATTTTTTTCATAACTGCCCGTGGCGGATTCTGTCTTAAAACTGGCCAAATAAAGCATATCATCGCTCCAAACTGACTTTTTGATCAATTCGGTTAATTCTTCGCTGGGTTTTACTTCTGCTAAGTGTTGAGGTCGGGAAATGAGGTATTTTAAGGGCTCGGCTACCTTGTAAAAACTGTTGAAAACGTCTTGCATTTGCGCAGGCTTTCGACATTCGGACACAATTTTTCTAGTTTCTTCGGAGGCAAAGCAGGCATCTTTAACGAGGAGGGAGACGAAGGGGATTCCCGTGATAGCACTTTCTTTCTGGTGATTCCAAATCAAGCGGTAGTTTTTAAAGTTGAAACTGGGGTCTGTGATGTGCTAAAAGATGTTTTAAGAAAGTTTGATGACGTTATTTTTGAATTCGTCAAATTTCGTTTCTTCTGACGCTTGAATATGAATTTTTCATGACATTTAATTTAAAGACAATTTATTTGATTTAATATGTCCCCAAGAAATTATATTTTTTTAAATTTGAATTCGCCGAACAAATTCATATTCATAAAATAAAAATATGCAATGTTTGTACCTTTTTTGTGTACACTCAATGTCAAAAAGTATTTTTCAGTGTCGATCGAAACATGTTGCAGCGCCCGGAAAGGCTCGCTGTTAGGCAACCATAATAGTGTAACAGTGAATTAAAAAAATTGAAAATCGAATGATTTTACTCGGATGACTACAGGTGATAAACTACCCTAGATCCTTTTTTGTTATTATCAAACGTTTTTACCGGGTAATTTTTCTGCTAGCGAGTCCTAATCATGTTTCACAATTCCAGCTTATAATTATTAGATTCTACACTGTATTTTTAAGATAAACTTTATAAGTGTAATTTATATCACTTTATTAAAAAAGTAAAAAGCAATAACCATGCGACCTTTTGAAAGCAGGCTTGTAAAGGGATGCATCCGCAACCAAATTTTCTATCACCATCTCCATTTTTCCCTATCTTTTGCTTAATAAACCTACGCAAAAAAGGGATGGAAAACCCACGCAAACCCATCTCTTTTACAAGCCTGTTTAGAGAGGACTGTATTTTTTCTAAATAAAACCTTGGGATAAGTACAATTCTTGGGGAAAAAAGCATGATAAGTGGTTAATTCGGCAATAAATTTTTCTGATTGATATATAAGTCTGAATATACTTTCCGCTTAAAAATGATTGATAAGTATGTGAATTTACCTTCAGAACGCGAAGTCGTGTGGTTTTGACCTTGGACCAAGTTTTTGTTAAACGAACCACCGGAGTCAGATTTAAACCTAGAGCCACGGCCATCGCTGAGTTCCAATTTCCTAATTCACAGCAAGAGACGGCAACGTCAATCATGTGTTCGATAACGGCAGCAGCTTGGGAGGTTTTTGACGCCTTAAATTATACGGTGAATAACATACAAAATTTGTATTACAAATATCAATTATTAATTTGAATTAATATTTTTTGTAACACAATAATTTTACATGATATTTTTGTTAAAATCCTTTAAAGGTTAACCCTTTTTTATAAAAAAACCTATTTTATAAAAAAAATAGTAATTTTTATGAAATATGTTTTGTTAAAACAAATTTTCTTAAAAATTTATTATTTAAATTGACTCATTTGTTAAAAATTTAATGAAATTTAAAACAATTGTTTTTCTTTCAAAATTTGAAAAATTAAAAAACAAAGAAGCAGGTTAGTTCTATTCTCGAATTATACATGTTTATTAGTTTTCATATTGTATTATCTAACGTTTCGTATAAATTGTGGTCTTGAAACTGTAAAATCATTTTTTAAACAGCTTTATAATGCGAAACGCGAAACGTTGCAGAGATTGCATTAATTTTGTATAGTTATTTTTGCTTCATCCTTGTTAACTCGTAGACTCGATTTTGGCCAACGCGTCCCATACACCCATTTAATCGCAATTTACGACGCTTAATCATTGATGCAAGATCATTATAAAGTTATCGATAAACTTTGAAAACAAAATGACGTTGTGCGCTTTTTTTTTTTGAATTTTTACTGTATACAGTACTTATTTTTTGCAAAATTTTATATTCAAGAAATAAGGTCGCAAAAATAGTACTCGTTTTTTTTTCAAAATTGCTTAAATCAAATTTTGAAAAAAATAAGTGCATTAGAATTTTTGGTGAAAGTGACAAAATAGTGATCAAATTACGCCGAAAAATATTTTTGCCAATTAAAACCTAATTTAAAGTTTTGAACATAATAATATTTTCAACACGTCACGTATCTTATTTTTCGAGAATTAGGAATTTATCTATGACATATTCAAACCTTATTTTTGAATTATTTCGTCACCTGATTTTATTCGGACTTTGGTGTAATAAAAAAAATGTCTTAAAAAAGCCTGAAGTTCATCCCAAAGTTATTTGTTTATAATTGAGAACTTTTTCAAATTACCCTGTATATCACTACTATGTTTTTTTCAAAAATACGCAAAATTATCTGAGAGACCCCTTGAAAGAATCGTTAAAACTTTTTAAGACTTGTATTCCTATTACAAGATAGCCCGAAGAATTATCACGTGACCGATATTCATTATCTCTCTTACTCTTATTATCAATAATTGATAATCAATACATTACCAATGTGCTTTTTGTTTTTTATATTACAGAATTCTTTGACATATTAGCTGTAAAAGGCTTCTCGCGTTAAATAGAGCATTTTCTATGAGTCAAAACTTCCGGAAACACTGAAACATAGAATCAGTTGAGGAGTTCATGCGCTAGTGACGTGGTCTTCTCTCTCTCTTTCTCATCACGAAATTTAATTACATATTTTAAGATCATTTTACTAGAGAACTTGTAAAACCATTTACATTATTTTTAAACAGAGCGATAGAAATATCAATTGAAGATTTTATATTGAGGATTGCAAAATTAAATGTAAGGTTAATTCTCTTATTATTGCACTTTCTCTGTACACAGATGATATTTCGCAACTTTTTGTTTTTCTTATCCCTTAAATTTGCCCTTTAAAACATTCTTTAAATTTTATTTATGTTTGTTTCATTTGTATAGCAAGATTGGCTGAATATATTAATATTGAAAAATGAATGTTGATAAATAAACTTCTGACTAATATGGCATTAAAGTATGGCACGCGTTGGCATAAATTGCGTCTGGATTACAGTTCATGTCTAAGTCTACGAGTTAAGATCACTCAAGATTTATAGCATAATAACTAAATTTTTTTTTACGAATACTTTGTCTATAAATTATGAATATCCGAATTTGTAAATAGCTTACCAAACAGACTTGTGAGGCTGTTAAATGTGACAGCCTATTGAACCACTCTGCCCATCGGTCTAGAGTGTTCGTCCCCTTTTTGCTGAATTGAAGAAAATCCTCGATCGAAATGTCTTTGAGGTATCCCTAAAAACAAGTAAAAAATCAAAAAATCTTTGTTTTGCAAAAGTTGAGTCAGATGAAACTTTCATATCTTATGCTTAGCAGCCATGCGTAATATCTCAGGTCTGCCAAGCTTCGCCAAAAAAAATACATAGATGACTTCTCGATTTGACACATTGATAATACCTGTTCGTTGATCTCGACTTTTGCAGTGATTTGCTTCAAAACATGAAATGTACTTTTCCCAACGGAACTCCATCTCAAAAACGTTTACTATCTATAGCGCGTGTTCGAATCCCACTAATGTTGTCTGACTGATTGTCTTGAGTATGATTATCGGCAAGGGTGCTTGATATTGGNACCGCTAAATTTGATCGATGTGTAATCACTCAAGCTATCACTAAGACAATCACTTAGACAACATCGGTGAGATTCGAACACGCGCTATAGAGATAGTAAACGTTTTTGAGATGGAGTTCCGTTGGGAAAAGGATATATATGATAGCGTAGGTTGTATTTTCATGGACGGAATCTATTTATTCAAATAAAATTACAGCCTACTATACGCGTCATGACGGATTTCATGCTTCAAAGAAATTCAACAACAAAAATACAAAAAGTTGAGGTCAACGCACAGATATTATCGTCGATATATATTGATGCTAACTTGTACGTACCAGTTCCATCTGCGTAAAATGATGTGCCAGTGTTTGAACATTATAATTGACAACAAATGGTTTTTCTTTGAGACTTTTTTTCGATAATTCAACTTTAGATCTGAACAATTTATTAAATAAATGAATAAAATTTTATGGTTAAAATTTATGACGCTTTGAAAAGTCGTTTATCAGGTCGTTTTGCAGATTATTTGGCCTCCAAAAGTCTTTTTTTTTGCAATAACTTAAAATTCGTCCAAAAATCTATCCATAGATTTTAATTAAAAAGCTGCATTTTTTTAATCAAATAAATGTGTACTTACTTAAACGGCGATAAACGAAAACAAGTTTTTGCGAGATTTCTATTGACGCGGAGTAAAATACCAGCAGATTCTTGAAGAGTAATCTAAACATTAAATTTGTTAAAAATCACTAACAGTATTTTTAGCCTTAACAATACGCGTCAGTCACATAGTGTGACTCACACTTGTGACAAATTTTCCATATTAACATTAATTATTTAACCAAATTTTATTTTTGTCATTCAAAAAAAATATCCAAAGTCTTTTTATTGTGTTTTTTGTCTGTTAAAAAATGATTTGATGACAAAAGGCAAGATAAATAAAAAACAGGTTATTTTTTTTCTGCCAATAATTTTCTAAATTTAAAATATTTTTTGAAACAAAAATCAAATTAGGTTTTATATTTGAAAATAAAACAAAATTGGTCAAAATCAGTCGTTTTTCATTTTGTTTTCAAAAACTTTTAAAAAAATATAATCTAAAAAGTTTTCAAAAAATGAATCATTTTTTAATGATCGAAAAATAGTCTCGATTCGGGTCAATTTTTTCTTTGACTTTTCTCTTAATATGAGTGGTCAAAATGTAAATGGTCAGGCTATCGTATTTGAGGACGAAAAAAGTACGATAGCCGTCACTCACTTTAAATATTTTCTTCAATTTTACCTGTCTTTTTTCGCGTAAATTTTCTAAGATAGCCATGAGAATATGTAGCGTTTCCGGCGAGTGAAGATCCCCAGTGAACTTTTCCGACCACACATTCACAATTTCAAAAACACGTTTCTCCATGTTGAACAAATTACTATCAAATTGATCAAAAGACGTCTCTTCCTTCATTTCACTTTCGATATCCTCATCCTCGATTTCCGAGCTTTGCGAATTATGCGTCGATAAATAACCGGAATCTCGACCGGATGGTAAAAAAGGCTCGGACAGGGGTAATTCTGGGACGGATTTTGGTAATTCCGGTATTGATTTTGGCATTTCCGGTATTGATTTTGGCATTTCCGGGATAGGTCTTGGGGTTTTTGATATGGGCGTCGAAAGACTTCTCGATGCGATTTCTTTTGCAGGCGCAACCATGTAGGCTGATTGTGGACGTTGTCTCACGGTAGAGGGCCGCAAAGAGTAATCAGTTTTTGGCATGGAAATCCTCACATTTTCAAGCTCATTCAAAATTTCATCGAAAGCATCGACTACTTTTACGTGCTCACGTAGTAAATCATTTTTCTCATTCTCTTCTTCTGAATCGGATTCAGGTCGGACCATAGTGTACCTTGCAGATCGCCGATTTGGATTGAGACGCGGACGCGATACCTATAAAAATATATTTATAAAAAAATGCTAAATTATATAAATCAAATTTTTTTCAATTTTGATGAAAATTTTAATACATATTAGCAATTTCTAAAATAGTATGGGAATTTTTATTTATTTTCTAAAAAATTCTATTTTGTAATTTGAAACTAAAGTAAAAACCATTTTCACTTCAATTGGAAAAAATTAAAATAAACTGATCCAATCAAAAGCAAGGTGTCAAAATGTTATGTTTTTACAATCTCAGTAAAAATAAGACATGCCGTAATTTTTCATTTTGTGGAATTTATATAAAAATTTTTCTACCGAATGTGTTTAAGCTTTTGGGGTTTTCCCCGGGGAGATTGAAACGTCCCTTAAATAAACTGACCAAGTCGCGCTCTGATTGGTTAAGCGTGAATCTCCTCGGGGAACACCCCAAAAGCTAAAACACATTTGGTATGATATAATTTTTTTAATAATTCTAAAATTTTTGGAGTTTTTTGAAATTTTGCAGTACATATTATTTCAAAGTAAAGCGTTAATTTTAAAATTTCTCATTGATTTTTGTTGTTTTTTTATTTTTAATTTTGTAAAATTTTAAAACTTAGGTGGGTTCTATAAGCAGTGCATATCTTTTGAACCAGAAATTCTATCGACCTGATTCTTTGATTTTTGACCTCGACGAGACTTGTTTAGTTATTAATAACACAAAATTTGTAAAAAAATGACGAAAAATAAATTGTTTTGATCTCTAGCGCTCGAACGATTTATATTTCGAAGATAGTCTATAATATCAACTTCAGAAAAGTGACGCTTACGATTCGTTTGATGCTATTTAAAACGCAATAGGATGACATTGAGATTTAAAAAAATAAATTTTCAATCGTTGTCCTGGGAGTTTAAAAATGACATTAGTTATTCGGGCGTAGCTTTTCTTCCTACATTGTTAAATAATCTGTGTACATTTAAGTAGTTTGTAAATCACATGTTAAAAAATACTGATTTTTCCGTGGCCAAAATGGCGCAAAAAATGGGCCTTTACGGCATATTCGAGACATTTTTAGGATCAAATCAAAAAACGACCGTCGTCATTTTTTTTGCTATGCTATTTCACAACTTACATGTATGTGTGCGTTTGAATATTTTTTAAAATAGGACGAAAAAAAAATTCGACTTTAAATTTTTTTTTATTGCTCCCGGTTAACCTTATTTACCGGTTGGTTCAACATGCGATCTTAAAAATTTACAGCAAAAGTTGTTCACGAGATTATGAACTATTATTCCAGCGATTTTTATGATACTGTTATGTAGCTATAAAAAGTTATGAGCCCCGAAAAAAGTCTGGCTGGCCTATAGAACCCCCTTAAGGTCATTATTTTAACATACCGTCCCCATGCTAAAGCTCTGGGCGATTGCTGAATGACGGGAAACGCAACGATGGCAGGATTTGCGTTGTGTTTTCTGGTCTGTGCTGTTTCGAGGTTGTTTTGAAGCACGCATCGTGGCATTGCAATTGATGGGATCTTCGAGGACGTTTTTCAGCTCGACCAGGGCGTCAATCGGCTTAACCACAAGACGAAGGCAAAGTATAACCGCGAAAAGCTGCTCATCCTATATAAATTATGTTAGAAATTGAATTATAACACATAAATTGAGCTTTTTTCAAGGGATACGACATTTTCGAAATAGTTTGATAAATTGTAGATTTCTTGTCTCATTTCTACAATTGTGTCATTTTCAAGTTTGCAATTAAAAGTCAATTGTAGCTTGTGGCACCCAACGCATATTGAGCTACGCCCAATGATGAACTAGTTTAGAAAGATTTTTATTATGTGTCCAGCACAGAATTCTATAAAGGACTCGCCCTACTGAATTATTGAATGACTCAATTCGACTACGCGTACATGTCATGAGTTCACCACGAAGCGACGTATCAATACTTCTCGGGTAATTCAATTAGAAAGACCAAAAACATGACCGAGTTAGTTTCTACCCGTACAACAATAAGCAGTTTTTCTGTGATAATCACTAAAGCACAAGTAAGTCTGGGCATAACATTGAAAATTTGAATTAATCGAGGAAATATATTGTACCACCTATACTAAATGCGTTCAATTAATTAGCACCAATCAGAGACACGCGCTTTTCCAAATCTACAATTATGCATGCAAGAAAAGTTTGAGATCGCGTCTATGGACCAATCAATTCAAGTTACCTGAAATCTTCAATTTCTCTCCAATTTGAGTTTGATAGAGCCTTCGGACATCACAACTTACAAACTGGCGATGAATTTCTCACCAAGAAATAATATTTAACATACAAATTATAATTGGCTAATTATTCCAAATCATTTAATATTTAGAATCTAACAAGATCTATTACAGTAAATGATTTTTGTTCGAAAAATTGCACAGAAAAAAAATAAATTTAAGGACTTCATAATATACAGTAACTGTATTACAGTTACAAAAATACTAATCGGTTTGAAATTTTAGCTGATTAACTGCCAAAACATTGAAAATGGATATTAAATTGGAAAAATATTTTCTTTTTCAATTTAATTTATTTCGAATTTTTGTGCTAAATGGATTATAAGCCTTTTCGAAGAAAGATTAGGGCAGTCTTCTATGGTCGATATGATTACACGGGTCAATAAACATGAATTAGGGGTTTAGAACTACGTTTGAAAAGGTTCCTTTTTGTAAGCTAATATATATTCAAATCAAAACATCTGGCCGCGACAAAAGAAAACTTAGGTCTTTGTGTTTTCTTTCAAAAAAATGTTTGACTTTTAAACCTTTTTTGAAGGATTTTTCCCAAATGACGTCACAATTTGACCATTTTTTTCAATTTTTTGAAAAGTTTGAGTAGGTTATTTTTTGCGATACGAGTACAAGATTTATTTATTATGAAGCGAAATGCGTGCAATAAAGACTTCAAAATCGATCAAATTAATCGAAAGACTCAAATTTGGCAAATTTAATCCACAAAAATTAGGTCATTTTGAGTATACTAAGCACACCTCATTTTAAGGACTTGAGAACTCAACTCGAGAATCTCGAGCATTATAATTGAAATCTTTGAGAAAAAGTTGTTTAAATAACATCGCAAATAGCGATTAGCAATTAACCTTTTAATAAGGGAACTTAAAGGGGTAGTTCCCGGTGAAAAAGTATGTTAAAAATTCACTATAGGTTTGTTTTCTTACGCCCATTTACTACATTTATTTTTTTAATTAATGTTCGAAACAGCCGTGCCCACACCCTTAATTTTGATCTAATAAAGTAATTGACCTGGAATTCTCGGGTTAACTGACCAAAATTATGGGTCAAAAATTGTTTTGATAACGAGAAAGGTAAGCATAATAAAACATTATTCAAGTATTTGAGAAATAGATTATGCGACAGATTGACTCATAAAATTATAAGGATGTGCGAAAAATCGTCATTTTTTCTTAACAAATTACGAAAATCATAAAACTTTATTTATTCCTTGGAAATAAACGCAAAATTGTCGAAATAAGTAGCTTATTTGTTATGTTTGTCGGTAAATAGTAAAGCAACAATGATAAAATTAAAGCAAATAGTAGATGTCAATGTCAAACAAATGAAAATGTACTTTATGACAAATATCTATACTAGTAGATTTTACGACAAGACAAAAATTTAAACAACTGAATTTATAGCAAAGGTTATCGTTTGTGCAAATAGTTTTGTTCAGAACAGTATTCAAACTAGATTGTGCCGGAGTATACAATTTTGCTCGATTTTCCCCCTAAAATTTTGCTCGGTTTCCCCCCTAAAATTTTGCTAAGTAAAATTTTTCAAACGTTAACAGTGATTTTTCTGACGAATATTTCATATTCATAATTTTCTTTAATGAAGAAGAGAATCTGCATACTTAACACCATTGGCACGGACCTCCAGTTTTTTGTGCGCTAAAAACCATAGGAAATTGATAACTCAACCTACGCGCGAAATGACTGTCATTTTTAAGAATAAGCGTGTGCAATAAAAATGTGCTTAATAAAAAATCTGATGTCGCTAAAATACAAACTTTAAATTTATTTGTATAACCTAAACCAACTGATTTCGATGCAAAAATAAGAAAAAAAATACCAAACAAAATAAAACATTCCGAAAATGTTTGTTTCCCTTGTACTGCTGATTTCCGCCTACACAATTTTCAAAACAAAATAAAGGCACTTTAATAAAGTTGACCAACTAATTTATCGAGTCGGTATCTTTTGCTTACGACCAAGATGGTACAAAATGTTACAACTCATTGTACCAAACTTGGTCTGAAATCAAGATTATTTATTTGCCATTGCGTTACAAGAACATGGTTACTTGTACTCGTTGTACCCAAATTGGTCCTGTAACCGAAAAATCGTTCGTTCTGAAAAGTTGGCAGCCGTACATCCGACTGTCAGTGCGTCATAAGCGGTGATTGAGGAATTTCGACCGAGCTGCACTGGAGGCACGTGATAGGCTCATAAACTTATGGGGCATAAGTTACTCCGCATAACGTAGGTCACAGTACCGGGAGACTTATCTTGTAAAATTTAACCCCTAGTACCTGTTTGATAACATATAATTTACGGTTTGAAATTTTACCTTAATTAGTTGATATAATTCCGTTCACAAGTACCTGCACAAGAAAGACATCTACGGAAAATGCTACATCCAATAAGTACGGATTCTTGTGAGCTTTCTGTACACGCGATCGGGTATAATAACACAAAAAATCAATAAAAATCAACCTTTTTATAGCGCGTTTAAAAGCCCGAAAGTTTGTTTTCTCACTATTCACAATTTGTGCACACTTACGTGCTCCAAAAATTTTATTTCAGATGGCTTCGGTAATCAATTCTTTTTGCAGGAAAGTTTAACCCCATTAAACTCAAATAATCTTGTACTGTTGGTTTACGTCTTTGCAGGTAGTGAGTCTCCCGTACTGAACTCCTAACTTACTGTCGCATAGTTATTGCCTCTTTACTGTGCTCCAGTGCAGTCGGTGAATCTCTTCAACACCCTTATGACGCATAATCATGGACGATTGCACTTGTTCAGAAACGACGATTGTTTTCTTCAGACCATATTTGCAGGTAATAGAATGTATCGTTAACCCATTTCTTCTACCCAAATTCTGTCTAAATAAATAATTTGGATTCAGACCATTTGGCGTTACAGGAAGTGGTAAACCACGATTTCTTGTACCCACCAACGGCACATATATCCATCTTCATGTTCCTCGAGTAACTTACATCTCTCATTTGCCTTTAAAGAACTTAGGGAGATACAGCAAGACGATTTCACAGTTTACTCACCTTGGGAATCCGATATCGATCTACCGATAGTCAACTGAAGACAAAAAAGGTGATTTGCCAATTTGGGTACAAGAATACGTTCCCCAATTTATCGACCAAAATTGTATACTCCGATATATATTGAAAAAGTCACCGTATTTTGATAAATGAGCAGTCACGTTCTACTCATTCTGGTATTCACAACCATCACTACCTCAATTTAATGGAAATTTAATTATTTAAGCACTCTGGGAGAAAGAACTTATTAAGACAATAGAAGTTCTAATATTCTTCAGAACATTCAAACAGAATTATGTATTGTTTGCACCACTTTCCCGACTGTCAACTTATAATTAAGAAAAATCTTCTTTAGATAAAAACCGCATCACCAAAGAAAAAAATTGTTTCATGATGAAAGTCAATAAAATTGGTCTCGAAGACATTTTAGAAAGTTTTTTTTCGCAAACTACCACTAAATCTGCTGTAAAATTTTTGAAGCGAATCTCCCAAAACAGGAAAAAAAATCTCGTGATGGGCATCATCTTCGATCGCAGCTAGCAATAATGAGTTATCTATTTTCAGCTAATGAATGTATCCTCTCATGAACAGGAATGGGCACCGAGCTAAAAAATCTGCATGGAAAAAAACGATCTGGTCCGATCGAACCGATCAAATTTTTTGGCGCTCGTTTTTTTCGATCCGATCAGCGAATATTGCTATGTGCTTCCTATCCGATCACATTTTTTCAGAAAAACGTCCAATCTGATCGGATGGGATAAATTTTGAGGCCCGAAATTTCCGACGCAGTCTGATCAGCTAAATCTGCCCGGATGCCCTTCCCTGCTTATGCATAAATTTGTGATAGCCAAATCAAAAGATATCAAAAGTCATTCGTCCAAACTCAAAATACGATCTTGCAAAAAAAGTCGGCGCCATCAAAGGTTCTGAATCCCTGTATTTTATCACCAAAAATGTCCTGTTGTTTTGAAATGGACATTTCGAGAGGCATCAGCCGTTAATTCCGATTAAGTGGATATTTTTAACTCTTAGGTGGCAATTGGGACAATGGGAGGCCTGGATTAGTTCCAAATTTGAAATGTAGCCCATGACAATAGCACTTGGATGATACGGCCTGGCCTGAGAGTTCTATATTTGAAATCAAATACCAGGAAGTTTTTTGTTTCCAAAGAGGGGGTTTTTTAGTTTATTGATCTTGTAATTTTTCGTCATATGTCGTCATTTTGATCTTGAATTTTACACTCACAAGATGAGTAGGGGAAAATTTTAATAGTGTAATTGTTAAAATATTAATATATTGTTCTTGATTCATAAAGTACTCGTATTAAACGTACGGCCACCGCCTCGCTGACTGGATATTTCACATTATTAGTTTTTGAAACGGAACAAAACGAACCGCGACCTTTTTGACGTCGAATACCGTAGACGATTTTTACAAAATTAACTTAACAATTTAATAACTCTAAGAATCATCGTTTAGTTTGATCAAACTGGTACCATTTTTGTGTGCGATTTCGATTTTTTCTTCAAAAACCTACATTACTTTATTTGAAAAACTCATTTGTCCAAAACCGATGACCAAACCCGACGACGCATAGCCTCCAAAAATATTTTGCTAGAAATGGAGAAATTTGATTGATCCATTTATCACATAGCCCAGATTAACTGAGGATGAAAAAAATACAACTTCAAGGTTTAAAATATCTTGTTATTTTGTTCAAAAAATAGAATTGTTTTTTTCCAAAATTTCCTGAAACGATGCATTAATACATTTATATAAATCAAGTTTTATACTTAGCATGGAAATTGTTTTTTACTTCAAAATTGTATAAAAAGCTCAAATTTTCCCTGTAATTATATAAAAAAAACATGTTAAAGATACCGCCGTCATTCTTCTAATTGACCATGGCGTGATATCGTTAGATATGATTAATGGAGTTAATTATTTCCCCCCTTTTCGTCTATGACCGAGTGCTGTCAAAATCAGATTAATATTAACCCCTAAAAACTTCAAATGGACCCCTTGTTTAATCCAAACAAAATAAAAGCGTCCGCGGCCGACCCTCTTTAATATAGCGGCTAAGTACCATGAAAAGATTAAACAAAAAATATCGAAAAAGCGAACAAATCCCTTCTGGGAGAAAGTAGGTCTATTGCAAACAGCAGTTTTTCGGGTTCACGAAGTGTGTCTTTTCTGTATGTTTAACAAAAAACAGTGTGATAGAAAAATGATAACATAGATTATCAAACCGAATATCTGAATTCTTCACTCCCGAAAACAAGGGCTTATTTGATTAAATTTTAATGCAATTTTGATTAACTTGTGGGTTTGAATTTAATTTGGAAATTGAACAACGATAAAATCTTCAAAAATTAAGCACAAAAGGCGCGATAAAATCTGTTTAATAGAGATATATATATGTAAATATTTGATAATATTGAAAGAAATTAACTTTTGTCAAAAATTAAATATCGAGCGAATATAAAAACCTGAAAAATTCTAAATTTGAAAATATACATGTGAAAGATGAATTAAGGGCCCTTAANGAATGAAACCGATAACAAAATTGAGAATGAGATAAAAATTAGCATTCTACCATGTCTGTGAGCAAAAATATAAGGTCCGTCGATTTTATCTATCTAAGAAAATTTCAGAATTTTTTTTTTCCGAAAATTGAAAATTTTTTTATTAATTTTTTAAGATTGAAATCAAAGTGAACTCATGCAACAAAAATCAGCGTCAACGGATTTCAACTTAAAAAGTTACAGACAATAGAAGGAAATTTATACTTAGTAAAAATAGGAAATTTTGGAAATTTTTTTACATCGAAAATTATGTTTTTCAATTTTTTAGGATTGAAACCGATAACAAAAATGAGAATGCGATAAAAATTAGCTTGCTACCATGTCTGAGAGCCAAAATAAAACCCGCGTGGGGTACTCCCTTAACCGAAAGATCGTTACTATTTGAAAAGTACGGAATCTGACCAAAGAAATTGGCCTATTCTTAAATCCAGGGTTTTGATTGGGTGCTAGTATCTCGTGTTGTTTTTATCATTCAAATAGTCACGATCTGTCAACTGAGGGCCCTTAATCCATATCCCTTTAGGAAGAAGGTTGTTATTTTNATTATGTACATTAAGTAGTACGAATGTAGATCAAACTAAAAAATAACAACCGTCTTCCTAAAGGGATATTATATCCTTTAAACCAAAGTGATCCCTTTCGTGAATATAGTGTTCAACCCGTTTCGACTTTTGGAAACGACTTATCCAATTGAGTTCTTAAAGTCTGAACGACTTGGCCACTCTATTTACTATAGAGAGACAATTTAAATAGTAAATGTTCAAATGAAAGAAATATTTCATGAGAGTAACTTTCGGTAACTTTTCTAAGACAAATTTTTGAATTTATGAGAATTCATATTTTTATAAGAAAACATGTTGAAAAATAATAAAAAATTCACATGTTTTCGTTACTCAAATAAATAATAAAATTTTGGAAACTTGCCCTAAACTGCAGTGGTAATACTACTTTATGAATAGTATTAATACTTAAATACCCATCTTGCCTTTGGATTATCTTTCAAAGTTATAAAATATTCACTTTCTTCTTTGTTTAACTCCTTAGTCCTCTAACCCCCTAGAACAAATTGCTGCCTAATCCCGATTTTGAATCGATTTCCATCAAGTACCATTTTTACTCATGCAACAGTTTCTGTTTGTATTTTAGAAAGGGCGTGACCGGAAGGAAACTTTGTTTAAAGTTATATTTGAATAAGACGACGAGAATCCGTCAAAAATAAATCGATGTATTTACAAAACGCCGTAGTATTTATTTCGAATTTAAGTTGATTCATTTTGAAAGACTGTTAAAGAAAATTGTCAATTATTTAGGCAAATGATGTTTAGAGTCTACAATTTAAATCATTAAAAACGTCATATCATTAAAGTCACAATAAAGGTCCACTATTCAACTTTCAGATTTTTTTGTATTCGCCGCGGTAAATGTTGTTTTTACTGATGAAATTTCTCAAAACATAGTACAAAAAATAGTTCCCCTCGAGCTTTAATATGAATTTAAAAAAAAGTATTTTTTGAAAAAATGTTAAAATCTTAATCATATTTTACCCTTTTTTTATTATTTTTATAATTTTTGAAATGTTGAAAAACGTCCAAAGATTAAAAAATTTGTTCGGAAAACAGTTCAAATTATTTTTCAAAAAATTGAATGGTTGATTTTTAGAATTTCTTTATATTGAAATGTCATTTTTTNCATATCTTTAAACCAGTAGTGAATACAATTTACATTATTTACTATATTTTTTTTCCAACCTAAGTGGATCTTGAAAATGAGGGCTATCTCAATAGCGCGTGTTTGAATCCCACTAATGTTGTCTTAGTGACTGCCTTGAATATGATAATACGCAAGGGTGGTTGATATTGGGAGCGCCAAAGTTGGTTGGTGCGTAATCACTATTAAAGGCAATCACTAACACAATCACTTAGACAATATAAGTGGGATTCGAACACGCGCTATAGAGATAACCCTCATTTTCAAGATCCACTTAGGTTGGAGAAAGGATATATTAAATCTTGAGTACAAGTTGAAAACAACGAGCAGGTATAATCTTCAATATATTTACTAACTGTTCAATTATGAACAATATTTACAGTATTTACTATATATATTTACTATGTAGTTTGAAAAACTAAGATCTATTATAGTGGTTTTGCTTTTATCTTAAGACCTCAAAAGTTTGAAAATAGACCTTTTAAATTTTGGTAAAACCCCAGTTTAGAATTTGGGTTTCATAAATTTGAACGCAAAATATTAGGTTAAAATGCATCAGCTCTATCCACAGAAACATGAAATCAACTACGGAATCTAAGATTTTAAAAATGTATTTGATATAATTTAGACCAACAAAATTGAGAAAAGGTTGAAGGGCGTTATTTTTCTATTTTTACCAAATTATGAACTATCGGTTTCGGGAATCTATAATGCGGTTATCTCCCCTTTAGATTGCTAATTAGAGCTTGTTAATTATATAATCTTTATTCTGTCTAATTGGCGCAAACCCAACTTCAATGTTTATTGTTTTACGGCACTTCAGAAGGCGCCTAATAACTTCAAAAAAACAAGAACTAAAAAAATATGAGACAGGTTTCCACTGTACTTTGCACGTTAAAAATAAAGTCAAAGTCAACTCAAAATTTGAAATGAAGACACCTTTTCTCGAGTCTGTAGATATTTTATAAAAAATAAAGCTCAAGGTAAAACGGGATTATCTCATTTTCAATGGAAAATATACGGTATATATTTCCAATCTTATATTTAGATAATGACTTCTGTTCACATTTTTTTTATGTTCTCGAAAATATACATGTAGTGTAAATGTACACTGTAGCGCCTGAGTTTTTAGTTGCGTCGAGACCAAAAGTGATT
>SCLH01000176.1:275140-307057 GCA_004367855.1 Oikopleura vanhoeffeni
GCAGATTATTACACTTTTTTCATTATTTTCAAGTTAATATGGTAATGAAGTACAACTGTTGACAGCTTTTGATAGCTTAAATTCACTTTTATAATAATTTAATTTTTTCATGGGATACTTGAAGTTGAAAATTTAGAAATTTCACTTCCGAAAAAAAATATCTGCCCCTAGATACCAATAAATTTGTATTTAAACTGTTATGCATGCACAAAACGCTTTCCTAAAAACTGGCTAATCTCACACTTGTATTTTATGTCTAGTTCTGAAATAATTTTTCAGGAAGTGAAACATAGGCGAAAAATCCTTATAAATCAACACCCCGTAATTCTGGAACCAAACATTTGAAAAAAATTTCAATTATTTATTCGGAACCGAATCAAAATTCTTTATAATGTGTTAGAAAGAAAAGATTCTACGATCCCGTTTTTTAATGATTTTAGGTATGCTAGAGCCACAATTGTGGCTCTGTGCTCACAAGGGTTAAATGTATTTCGAGTTTTTGTGTTTCTAGCTTTGGAAAAAAAATTATTGAATTTTATAATTTGTCCTACAAGTTATGTCAAAATTTTCACAACCTAAAGGATAGTTCTACAAGATGGCTTATCTGGCAGCCAGATTCTGGCTAGTATCCTTAAAACCTTGTATCATACAAGTTGTATGGCTAATTTTTTATCGAGAAAATTCATTTCCAGCGACCAGTACGCGGGGTACTGTAACCCTATTAATTTTTAGAGGACACTACTTCCTACGAACCTAAAAATTCGAAATATATTTACATAACAATAAAAATATTATTATAATTACATCTCGAACAACCAAAAGTTGTAATAAAATTGAATAATTCCTTTTGGGCTTGTTTTTTAAGCTAAAAAGAAACATTTCCAATATTTCATTTTAACGTCTGGAAGTCAAAAATAATCAATATTAGGTTAAAATATTTTATTTTAGAGTATTAGAGAATAAATAATAGTAAAATTAGTTTTTATTGGCTTTATGGTCGGCAATTGATTGTATTGTTTTCTGTAACTGTACTTGAAGAGCATCTGGAAAGCTCTCTGTATTCTCTTGCAAATAGCTAAGAACATAATCATCGCAATCTAAAATAATGAAGCGATGTCTGAACACAGAAATCACGGCTCCAATTGACATATCGGCTGGCCCATAAAACACTGGTTTCTCCTTATCGCAGTCAGGCTTTGAGATTCTTGTCCCTGTAAGGATTCAGAAATATTTATAGCGTTCAAAACATAATGTGGGTTATGTTTGTTAGCATTCNAAAATAGTGTCCGAATCGTTTCCCTTGGTGGATTTCAAATTCAATCTGCTCGAAAAAAAATGATGACCCCGATTTTCAAGTTTTTAGTCTCAAAATGACCGGACACACGGGACTAGAAGAAAAATCAAAAAAATGATAAATTCTCTACAAGGACAAAGTTATAGCGGAAAAGGTTGTTTTGCGATTGGAAAAAAATCATTTCACGGTTCTCTGAGCTAAAACCCCGAAAATTGCTCTAAATAAGAGAAAAGTGTATGATGATGGGAGTAAAAAAAATGTGATTCGAACATATCAGATGTCTACAGGGCCTGTAAGTACACAAAGTAAAGTTTACATAAGCAGGTGCGGAAAAGGCCGTCGTTAACCCTACAAAGCTGTGATTATGCTTAAAATGAGCGCAAAGCTCTAAAACCGTGGTGTAAGTATTTTCGACAAATCAGCTGCCTCCAAACAGCTACAGGGCATAATTGTCCTTATATGGTGACTAACATTTTGAGCTCTGTCGACTTCAAATACGTCAAATTTTGATTTTTGCTATTTTTGATCACTTAGTCTGACGCTTGTGACCTTTTTTAGTTAATTTGTAGGATTCTCAATCTAAAGGCAGCTAAAGTTTTTTTTACAAATTTTTTTTTAATTTTTAAGAGAAAATTTAAAAAATAAAAAAACATTAAATTAGCGTTTTGGAAGTCAAAACATGAACAAAAATCAAGAAAAAATTGAGAAACGTCTCCAACACCTGTAAAATTAGTTTATAAAAATTGTGGGTCCTTATATTCGTTTTTGCAAAAAAATACCTTTTTCAACTTTCGGGGTTTCCGAGCATTTGCTACAATATAATAATATTTGACCTTTAAACAATATTAAACTTTTTTAATTTAAGCTTCATGTTAAAGTCTCTCATCAAAGGACAAAAAAGTCCGCGTTTTTTCTTGGGTTTTGAGTCTTGTAGACATCTCATATGCTGGAATGATTTTTAATTTTTCCCCCCTTCTTCTAACGCTTGCGATCAATATGAGCCACTTTCTGAGGTTTTTAGTCAAAAAATGGCGAAATTATTTTTTTCCAAAACACTTTTCTTTACCATTTTTAGAGAGAATTGACAAAAAACAGTAAATTAGGGCTTCGAAAGTCAAAACTTAACAAAAATAGATTTTCTTGGAAACGTTTCCGAAATTTTGATACTATTTTTTTGGCCAAATTTTAGGTCCTTATGAGCCTTTAAACTCAAAATCACCATATAAGGACAATTATGCCCTGTAGCTGTTTGGAGGCAGCTGATTNTATCTTTTCTGAGGTTTTATTTTGAAATAAACCTAAATTTTAACAAAACATGTATAATTAGTCTACTATGTCTATCATTACTAGTCCAGGAAGACAAATATGATTTTCCAAAGTTAGGTGGTAGAAAATTTCCATCATCTGAGTAGCTCGTTGTTATGAATTTCTGAGCATACGGTATGCTGCATACCCGTTAAGCAGAGAAACAAGTCTTTTTGCATAAAAACTGTTAAAAAATGCTTAAATTTACATTGTTAAGCTTACAAATTAATTGACATTGTGTCGAAAATTTATTTGACATTATGTGAAAATGATCTATTTGACATTGCATAATTAATTTGCTCTTTGTACATTATCGGTTTTGGAATCGGCAATGTCTTTAATATAAAATTAATTTCAAATTTATGTTGAAATTAATTTTTAATTCCAATTTTTTGAAAATTGCAATTAGACTTGTTAAATTGGTACCATTGTGCTTTTCAAATGCAACAAATTAATTGACGGTATATGCGTTTATCAAGGTTTGAAATCCGGTTGAAATAGCAAATCGAGTACGAATCGTAATTATAAAGTAAATCAGGAATCGGAATTTCGACTTCCGAGTTCCTATTCTTAATTTATTCTAAAATCGAGGATTTTAATCGTCGATTAGTAATCGATATGGCAAAGCCATTTGTGGGGCTGAGAGTTAAAACCTAAATTGAATAATTATGCAAACTTTATTAATAAAATAAATAATTACTAGCATGTCACTGTTACGCATATTTTATAATGCAAAGCTAACCTACAAAACATTAACTTGGAAGCTCCGAACCGATTAATCGGCTTTGAAAATTTTATAATTTATTTCTTTTCAAAATAAGAGAAAAAAGGCTGTAAACAAATAATGAGCCAAACCCAACATTAAGTTTTTGCCAAGGAATTCAAAAAATGAACCTAAAAATTTTTTCGATGATAGGTTCAAATTTTTTTTAACCTTACTTTTTTTTCTCAATTTCGCCGAAAAAGTTTACATCGCATGATCCTTTAATCCTGTTGAACTTTCAAATTTTCTGAGGATAGTCAGTTTTTACGAAGCATGGTCCTCTTCGAATCTTTTACTTAAAACATAAATCTATTTAAACTGTTATCTGAACTCTCTTTCGATTTTTTTGTGGAGTGAGGTATCTCGACAATATGATAATAGATAAAAAATTCTAGACTTATAGCAAAAAGGACCTTTTTCAAAAAGAATATAATCGCGTATTTACATTCTACAACTTATGAGGTTGGGCTATATTGGACCAGATAGTAGTGACAACAATATATACAGTAGAGTACTTGACTCATAGCTGTCAAGTTTCCAGATTTGTGCGGAAACAGAAGTTAAAAATCAAGAATTATTTAGTACAGATGTGTTCCTAAATAACTTTTAACGAGCGAACATGTGCTTACTGGCGTTTGAAGAATTTTGAACTCCATGGAGCTTAAAATTAGGCAAGCAAAATGTCCAAGAATTAACGATTGAGATTCTAATCGAAATAAAGTATAATATTACGATTTCTCTATGTAATCATTTAAATGTTTTATACGATATTGTTTATCATAAATTTTAAATTCAACAACATTCTTCAGGCAAAGATCATCGTCGGATGTAGTATATTTAAGCTCTCGATTTCATTATCTTGGGGAAAAAAAGAAATACTCAAGTATCAGCTTCTGTCAAATTTATCCATTTGTGCATAATTTTTCTTGGTAGTTCTGGTTCTAATGTGTTTTGAAAATGAGTCAGAAAAATCAATATATAAACTACATTGAATTTTACGCCACCTATTGTATTATAATCATAAAATGATCAGCTAAAGTATGTGACAGAACGCGTTGATTATTTAGATATCCCACTGAGTAATCATCCGCACAGCCGTGTTTTTTGTTTACCTAGGTTTTTGACTCGATTTCCGACAGCTTTAATCAATCATTCGAAAATATTTTTTTCATACTAATAATAATACTCAAAATAATTATTTTTTCAAATATTTCAGCCGCGTATCAAGGTGTGAAAAGTTTAGCTAAGAGAAAATGGAGAGATATATTTGAAATTGGAAAGCAGTACTAAAAAGCCAAGGTTTGCTTTAGTTAGTTCAGGTTAAAAATATTTTCTGATAATTTTCTGATTTTTCATGGTAACTTTTTGGCGCCTCTTTTTCCTAACTTAAGATAATATTTCTTAAATCTATCAAATTATTACAACATTTTGGGTCTTCGGCTTAACTGAGTCTAATAGGAGATTATTCGATGTGTAGTTATCACAATATAAGCGCTCAAAGTCGGACCGAAAAATCGGCTTTGGAGCCTCCACCGATGTATTCGATTTGAAGCTTCCAAGGGTTAAAGCTACCTCTTATAAGATTGACGGTGGGGATCGGATTTTTCCAGATCGACGCGACCCGACCCGGAAAAGTTGTCGACATTTCGACCCGCGGGAAAATTTTCGAACAAAAAAATTATTTTTATGTAATTTATAGTATAAATTAATCATTTTTTTTTATGATTTTGAAAATTTAATAGAAATTGATTCGAATTAATGCTGTTTTTTTAGAATTTTGAAAAATTTTCAGAATTTCTGACATTTTTAGGGATGTGGAAAATTTGTTAAAATCATAAAAAGTCAGAAATACTCAGAGTGGGTGGCCGCTACTTGGGCTACTTTAATTTCTAAGATATACCGAATTTGGGACGCAATAATTGCGATGTAGCTAAACTTGTACCATTTAAATACAGAATAAACAATAATTATTTTTAATAAATTTATTATTAATCGACTGAATTAGATGAACGCTCATAAATAATTTCATATTTTTCATTCATCATTCTTTTCATCTTCTCAAACAATTCGCACATATCTTCAAAGTTATTGTAACAATTAGCACTTATTCGAAGCTTTCAAAGGATTAAGAATTTTCACAAAACCTTTGCAATTTCAAAATTACAAATTAATCTCATATATGAAAATACTCGCGACACAAAATATTTTCTTGCAGAACGTTTAAGCATTATTGAAAAAAAATTATACAACTATTATGATAGAACGCGCATCGACGCACTTGCAATTACATTTTTCAAACCTCCATTAAATGAGCAGGTCTCTCATAAATCTGTTGCTTTCATTTAGGAATAAGGCATTCATCTGTGAAATTTTTGGTGCTTTACTTCTAAAAAACATTAAAATTTCTAGAATCCTAAAAACAACCTGTTTTGTTTTATTACAAATTCTAATTAGTATATTTATTGTATATTCAAGGTAAATGTTAAAATTTAATATATATTCTGTTCACCTTGTTATTTTTCAGTGTCCTGAAGATGGCATAAAGCCAAAATATCGACAAATAAAAATTTCCTATGAAATTTTAATTATTATAAAAATCTCAAAAAAAGAATTATTTTAAGTAATAATTGATCCTTTCCCATAATGAATTATTTGCAAAAGAAATATAAACGGACAATTTGTATCTTGAGTTCAAATCTGACCACAATTGATCTGCTCCTTTCCAACTTTTTTCATATCGAATACTGTCTGGTAGACGAACAATTTTCATAAAAGGGGCTTGCATGTTAGCTGGAACAGGGTACATTTTGCAACCTAATTCTTTGCACAGTTTTTGACGCAGAGGTTCGAGTAAATTATCCGAGTTTTTAATAAGGAAAGATCTACCTCCAATTTTCTTGTAATATTTAAGAGAAGTTTGTATAATAAAATAATTTGACAAATCATCAGTACCTTCAAAAGTGTTCAAAATAAGCGAGTTTTGTCACAAAAATTCTATCGATATCAGAGCTCAAATTATATGTAAAAAAACGAATTTTTATCAACCGATTTAGTTTGGCGAAAATATTATTACCTCCCGCAAGCAAAAATTAGGTACTCGATAAAAAGGTTCTATTAATTTGAAAAACAAGAAGCTAATGTAGTTTATTACTTCGGCGCAAAACACCTCTGCTGCCCCATAATAAGTAAGGTAAAGTGTCTCTCTGCTACCTCCCGTGTCTGGAGATCCACGGTATCTTCGGACACACCGGTTTTTATTGCTCAAAATTAAGATTTTATTGCTGCGGTCACTCGGTGGCGCTGTTTTGACTGATTTAAAATTGAAAATTTTGATTTCAGCAAATAATTATACGACTTTTTAAAAGGGTAGCTGATTTGTTTTTCGGGAAGCCTTAATAAATTGAACCTAGATTTCGGACAATTACCGACAATTTTTTTTTATAAAAATAAGCTTAGAAATAGTATTTTTTGACACTTATTCCTTGATCAAAAAATTTCTCTTGAATCGATTTTTTATAATAATGACTTGTGGCCAATGGTTCCATCTGAGAGTGAAATTTTTGGTTGATGTACAATAAGGCTGTTCCACGGACACAATAACACCATTTATGCAAATTTCCAACATAAAAATCTGGGCAAAGGGTTTTTAGGTCGAGTCCAAGTTGACCTGGAGCATGAGCACCATCGATGCACACTAAAGAATGATTCGAATACAAGTAGTTTATTGTACCTGTATAAGGGGATTTCGGTGTCAAATTTTACTACGAAGTTTAAAAGGTTGAGAATTAATAATTTTTTTAATAATGTTTTGTTTAATTTCAGGCAAAAAATTGAAGTTGGAGTTAATAAATATAAATAACCATCTGTTGCAAAGGTTCACTGTAAACCGTTCACATCCGAAACATTATTGGAAATTTGATGAAAGATACAAATGAGCTTGTACGATCGCCGTGTCCATAGATTGAGTTTGTACGCTCTTTTCAGCAATTTCTACAGCTTTTATGATTCAAATTTATTATCGTTATATTGATAAATTGAAATATTTATTTTCATTTACCAACAAAATTGCCTAAATTTTCTATAAAAACTATTTTTCTTCACATTTATATGTTCTCAATTGATTATGAGAGGTATTGCCAGGGTAGATGGTAAAAAAGTGAAAATGTAAAAAAAAATAAAATTTAAAAAGCTTACACTGCACTAAATCAAATTATCTGTCAAATGATACCATATTTTTCAAAATACTGCATTTTTTTAATAATTATGATGTCAATTTCAGCTCTTCACATTTTACTTTTTTACATTTTATCCTTGAGCCGTATTGCCAATACCGTATAATACGGTCCGTATTGCAGAATTGATAAGTGCGCTCGCGCTCGATCGCTCATACTAATTTTTTAAATACAAACTATAAAAACCTGCTTATTTATGATATTTTACAGCCAGAATTCTCTTAATTAAATAAGTCTTACCTATAACACCTCGTTTACGGCATTCTGATATAAGTTCTTTGACGGGTAAAACCAATGCGGATGCAGATGTAATGTGATCAATTATAGCGAAATTAATATCTGGATTTTCCTCTAATTTTGAAACAAAACCAGAAATAAATGATTCTTGATAATGGATATTAAACTGTGGTTTTCTCTCTAAGCGTTATTTTCCTGAAGGGTTTTAAATTTTTTCACAAAAATAACTGTCAAAAAATACGGATCAACCCCACTGTTCCCGTCCACAAATGTCAGCAGAGAGCCCGCAAATTGAGCAGGTGTAATCAAACTTCGCGAGCAATCATTTGGGCACATTTGAATTTTATCTGGTATTTAAGGTACCGTATCTTACTTTATGGATATCCTTATTTATTTTTCAATTTTTCAAAAACTTTCATTTAAGATTTTAAGTACAGTTCTAAACTGTATCTGAGCATACTGAGGTTGTTAAGTGGGTTCACAACTCATTTGTTTCGTTTAATAATATTCATAAGCCTCATTAAGATTCATCAAATGAAACTGAAATTCTTCAAATTATACACTCCCCTAAATGTCTAACGAAAATAAAAGGAACATTACACTTGCCTGATTTTCTAAATCGGTTAAGGGGGTAGCAGCGATGTGGCAGATTGGTTGATTTTTTCTGAGTGATATATCCCTTTAACACCTTTTGGGTGATTTGAAAGATGTAGGTTGAGGGAGCCAATCCCAACACTCCTGAGACCTCTTCTAGCCACTCATGAGGCCGTTTTCTCTTCTTTTCAGCCTACATCTATCAAATCACCCAAAAGGTGTTATAGGGATATGAAAGAAAAAAATCTGAAAATTTATTTTTTTTACTTTTTATCTTCAATAAAAGTGTTCATTCTTGCAAACGTTTATATTTTTATTTGCTTAACATACTGAACAATGTAAAAATATTAAAAAATCCACTTTTCAATTGGAACTCCATTTTTCAACATTACCCGATGTCAAAGAATGTTTATTTAGAACAATATTTATAAACTAGGCATTTTCCGGGTGTTAATCCGCTAATTAGTGGGTGATCCTCATCAACCATTCATCATCACCATAATTGAAAGTTTTTTTTTCCTGAAAAATGGCGTAAAAACAGCTTTTTAGTAATAAGAATTGACCTGTCAATTGCGTTTTAGAATTTTAAAAAATGTCCCTGACTTTTGAAAAGAAATAACGCTTAACCACGGTGAGCACGCAAGAAAAAGAAGTTCCGCCAGTCACCAAAGCCTTTATAATAAGGCTTTTTTCAGCGGCGTATTACGAAGCCCAGGTAGGTTGGAGTTTCCAATTTTTTTGCATTAAGTAAGTTCATAACGAATGATATTTTAGCATCCGACATTTTGATATTCTAGGAATTTTTGATTTTTAGTTCTATAGAAAGATTAATGATAGAGCAAGGTATCTGCATATCATCGTGATACAAGCTCACAGTGGGTGTTCACTAAATTATTTGGCTATTGAATACAATGCACAAGATCTACCTATGTCATCTTTTTTTCTGATTTAGTTATTATAATCAATCAAAAATTATTTTTAAATAGGTCTAAATTTTTGATGAAAAAAATCACAATTTTCATATTAAAAATGGTTTTATTTCCCTATAAAAGCAGATTAGTATACTTCTGATATTATTTCTGGGGTCGGATATTACTAATCAAGTGACTTCGTGGGAAGACCAAGATTTAATTGCTCGAATTATTTTTTTTTAATAATTAAAATATTTTCGTGAAAATAGCTTAAATTGAAATTTTGAAAGATATCACTTCTGAAAAAAAATATCTGTTCCTGCATATCAATTAATCTTTGTTTTGAGTGCATTTTTTAGATGATTTTAAATATGCAAAAGCCTTTATAAAGGCTTTGTGCTCACACGGGTTAAACACCCGAAATTTCATTGAAATTGTTTTGCAAAAATAAAATTTTATAAAATTGCGTGCCAAATGGAACAAACCGGTGTCACTAGCAAGTGTTGTAAATTTAATCAGTAGTTCAGAAACGATATTCGCTTGGTCCTTCCATCGGTTGAAATACGGAAGGTATATCGATATTAAAGTTAGGTTCATAAAGTATCTAATGTTGGCTGAGCAATTATTTTATCTACCGTAGATAATCTACGGTTCCTTAAAAGTAAACAGAAAATCGTCTTAAAAGATGAGTCATCAGGGAAAATGTAAAGTTCTTTTTATTTTCGTTAGACATTTAGGGAAGTGTATTATACGTGAAATTTAAGGCTTTTCACCAGCAAGGATTTTTGTTTTATTTTATATGTTCAAAAATCAAGGATTTTAATTAATAGATTCGAAAAAACACTGTGTATAACTTGAAGAATTTCAGTTTCATTTGATAAATCTTCATGAGGCCTATGAATATTATTAAACGAAACAAATGAGTTGTGAACCCACAGTGGTCCAATGGTCATGAGTAGGAAGAATTTCGTGGTATTTTTCTGAGCTAAATACTATCTGGAAATATTTTTACTTAAATATGTGTATAACTTAGGATTGTTTTCTATATTTTGGAAATATTTTTTGAGTGGCGAAAATAAATCTGTTCAAATTTCGTTAAAAATTCATATCTAGGGTTGCGCACGAAACAACTTAAATCTAGAGTAAACATCGAAAAAATAAATCAATAGCTACGGTCAACACGTTGCTCCTGGATCCGCGACACTGACTGTTACTCATCTAAGCGGGGGCGGATAAAATTAATGCGAAATGAAAAAACGCGTCAACCAATCAGAGACGCTCGCCAATATTTTAATCCAATTAAATTGCTTCTAGAAGCACGTGAGTAATAAATGAGTCATAACGGAAGAAATTAATTTCCACGCTTGTTGCTAGGCGCATCGTGTTGAGTGTATCCGGAGTGAAAAAGCATTAAAAACATAAATTTTTTGAAAAATACCATCTTATGGTCAAATTATGATGTTTTAAAATTTCTATTTTTTATTTAAATAGGAGTTTTTGATGTCAAATATAAAGTATGGTTAATTTTCATTACCCGTAACGTTTTCAGAACGAAGAGTTAGTTGCGTAGACAGATTTTAAGATTTTTTCCAAAAAAATTGGCCAAAGTTAAATTATAACAAGATCTTGCACACGTTGACTCCATTTTAATCATTAAACCCCAAATTAAAAATTTTTCCCTAGAAGTTTGTTTTGGTTTTTAGTTAAAACCACTGGTTTAAAAGTCAAAAATTCCACCTTGCGCAACCCTATTTATATTTTTTCAGTTACAAATTGTTCATATTTTCGTTTCCATAAAAAATCATTGAGCTGAGTTAAAATATTTATCCAATCTTTTGAGTCAATTGGAATTTGTAGATCATAAAAAATGACTTCGGATCCAAATTTCTCGGCATGTGAAATCATTGTATTTTTCATTGCTGCATAAGTATGAGTATGTAACAAAGTTTTCTTGATTTTTGGTCCAAGACTATTAACAACACTATTAATTCCAATTGTTGTATTTCGTACTAGAACGATATCTTCTTTATCAGCTCCAACAAAATCTCCTACTACTTCACATGATTTTAAATAATTATCTAAGTGTTCGCCAATTCGATCTGTGATTCAGGTTCCCGACTTAATTTTACTTAATATATCTTTTGGTTTTTGAGACATAAAAATTATAACCCTTTAACGAACTAATGTTAATCTAGGATGTGCGGGCTGACTGAACCAATCCTAGCGCTCCTAAGACCCCTCCTAGCCACTCATGGGGCCGTTTTTCAGCCCGCACATCCTGAATTAACATTAGTTCGTTAAAGGAATATTATGTAGTTTGTATTTATTTGCCGTTTCGGCTAAACAGCCATTTACGGTGTAGAACCTGAAATGGCTGTTTAGCCGTAACGTCAAATAAATACAAAATATATTCGAAATAAAAATATAATTTCACTTAATATTTTATTCGAAAACTGTGGTCAAGGGGTAGTGAACTAACGTAGTGTCCACAAAAAAACTTGTATTTAAAAGTAGCTTTATAACTTTATTGACTTAAGAAAAACAATCAGTCCTGGTCACACGACTTTGTGATGCGTGATTCGCTCACAAGAGGGCGCCAAAGTTGTAATCTGAGTCTCATTTTCTCCGTATTTATGATCGACCTTATTTTTCTATTGAGATCTACAAGAACATAATGTCCAGAATTCTCTTGAAGGTTTTTTTGACAAAAATCGAGGTACTGTAGATAACTTCAATAAACCACAATTTTGGTCACTTTCGTACAATTTCTGCGAAAACTGGTCATTCGATGGAAATAAGTTAGCTCAATTTAAAAAAATCAGAATTAGATTTTTGCATTACCGAAGGTTGAAATTAAAATCTAAATGTATTTCACAATCGAAATCTTCTTAATTCCAAAATTAAGTGAAGTAAAAAAATTGGAAACAATGGCCTGATTCGGACTATTTTGTTCCATTTTTTTTTAATATTTGTGCTCAGTTTGAGCTATCCAAGAACTCAATCGGTTGAGTCGTTTTCAAACGCCGAATTAAATAAAAAATTTGGCTGAAAAAGTGGCAAAAAGTGACCGCAGGGCCCCGTAATTGATATATCGATCCAAATGATACTGAATTTATCGTGATAAATCATTCTAGAACCGAATCTGGTAGCTCTACGTTTCTCTCATTTTCTTCCAATAATTTTTGTCGATGTTCAAGAACTGATTTTGGAGGTGCTCCATAAGACCCATGATTACAAAATGTATGCTTATCAAATTGAAGCACAAAATCTGAACGAAAAGACATTTTATTTAACAAAAAGGTATTCGGACAGAATCAAATATTTTTTAAATATTATTTAGTTAATAGTTAACAATTGAGGATATTTGATCGAAATATAAGAGATTCAAGAGATAGAGATGCAACAGATTAATAAGGAAATTCACTTATAGAAATGACTATTTGTACAGTCTTCAGATTTGTAAGATTTATGCGACTCTTACTTATATAAAAATTTATTCGGTCAAACTTTAATTCCAACTTTTTTAAACTTTGAATAAATATTTGTATTTAATTCCAAAATGCCCTCAAATTTTGAAACACACTGACGATTTGAAATAAAGAATTTCAAAAGTCAGAAATGGTTATCAATGTTTTTAAACTATCTTGTAGAGAATTTTTTCTGGTCATTTTAAGACCAAGGATTTTTTTCGTGTTTGAAATTTTTTCAAATTTTTTTTTTAAGGTCATTATTTTAAGGTCAAATTTTCATGAATAACTTTAGCCAACTGTAAAAGTTGAAAATTAGGAGCTATAAAAGGGTTTAACTGGTGTGCTCATTGGTTGATAAATAAACATTTATTTAATTACGATAATTTATTAAAAAGGGTTCCTAACAGTGGGGCTAGAAAAAATAAAATACAGTAGTTTTTTAATATCGGTATTTGCCGAAACAAGCTAGCCCACGTTTTTTCTGCAATCAGGAGATAAAGCTAATTCGGTTTCAGGTTTTTCGATTTAGGGCACAATGACCACCGAGTCGACCACAATAACCTGTCAAAGTTGAAAGTCAATCTCAAGGTCACCGAATTCGTATGAAAGACACACCAAAATGATCTCTGTGGCCAACTTTCTAATGAACGTATTTGTTTGGTGAACTATTATTAAATAACTTTTACATGTTTCATACAATATATTGATCAATGGAAACTTTTAACAATCACAATTGATATTTTGTATCAGGTATTAAAAAGCCCTACTCACAATAATGACGATTATAATTCTATTTCAATTTCGCTGACTGCTAATTGGTTTAACAAAAATAACCTTCAACTGAGATTATCCTGAAATCTTTGGAAATTTTCAGGATTCCGCGATTTTTCAGAATGTTGAAATGGCCGAATCTTGGAAACTTTAAATACCCACTTTTGCTTTGTGATAACTCCTTAGAGCGTATAAAGTCGTGCCAACACCATTAGCGTATAAAAAGCCAGCGGAGTAAAAAGTGTTCTATGGACCACTTTGTTTTATCGGTGAGAATCATAAAAACATTACTTTATTTATGTCAACATTTTTAATTATACAGGATGTGACATCCTGGATGTCACATTTTTGCTCCTAGTCTTGCTTTTTGCAAAGTTAACCTACACCAATCAAAACGTTCAAATTTGGCAAAGACGTAGGTGTTTTTCAAATTTAAACGTTTAGATTGGCGAAGGTTAGCTTTTGCAAAAACTAAGAATGGGAGCAAAAATGTGACATGCTGTATTTTTGCCGATTTTTGTACAATTTTTGTACGATTTCCAATTTTTTTTTTTATGTTTAAAAACACATAATTGGGTGTTGTGCTCAGGAGAACATAAGTCTTACTATAATTTGATTTGTTCATTGTTTTATTGCACGATTTCCAAATTTTTAAAAAGGTCTAAAAATACATAAATTATGTATTCTAATTATTAGATATTTTGCCTAGGAGGACATTAATCTTACTATCATTTGATCTGGTCATTATCCTATTGCCCATTGTGTATGGTACAAAGAATTTTTTTATTTGCAATCTATAAAACAAAACAGAAAATTGAGAACTTATTCATGCGAACTTTTAGGCTATTATTATTCATGTAAGCCTCTTCGAAAATATTTAAGGAAATGATGACATAAAGATGAATATATGAAAAATTATTTGACTCACACAATCACGGTTTGAAATTAGGCATGCCAAAAGTAAAAAATGGGTTGCGTTGCTACCGTGGTTAACCGTAGCGATTTAAGGGGGTAGGTGGCGGTTTTTTTTAGCCTTTTAGAGAATTAATTTATGATACATTAAGATCGGTTATGGCTGAAGTTGACCCAAGGAATCTCATGGTGGCAATTATTTGTTTCAAAACAAATCTAGAACAAAATCTAGAATTTTCAAAATTCGAATATTTTTTTGCTTTAAACCCGCATAAAACCGGTATTCCACCATGATATGAACATTTTATATTGCTGACCCGCGAAAAACGATGCATGACATTAAAATTATCGGAAATGTCTTAATCGAATTCTAAAAATTTCAATTATTTAAGGCAAAAATGTTAAAACTAATTATCGAATTTGACGCTGATTGGTTCAAAATTCGATTAGTTGTTAGCCAATTTTTTGATCAGTGAAATCTCAGCTTCAATTTGGTGGTACTTTGATTCAAATCGGACGACCTTTTTTTTCGAACTTTTCATTTTCGGTACACTTAATTCACTTAAAGTCTAGTTTCTAGAATTCTAGAATAATAATCAAAAATTCAGAACGATCATATTGACGACATTATATTTATCTACCTCAGTCGAAAAAACGTTTTTTTTCTGAACATCCGTCTAAAAGAAGATAGAGTTTGAAGTCGAAGAATTGCAAAAATCGGCGTTAAAGTGAGCTTCTAGAAAATCAGAACGATCATATTTTTAAACTCATTAATCCGGTACTCTGTGTGAATTTTTAGACGCTTTGTATGTTGGGTCTAAAAGAAGATAGATTTTTAAAAAACCGTTTAGTGTTCTCGAATAGACTCATCACATGGTTGTGTGATGTAACAATACTGAGTTTGGGATGTGTTTACACGATTAATCGTTAGACGAAGGATGGATCTACAAACAAGTATCCTCAGATTCACAACTGCCCTACAATTATTCTGAGGCATGATTGAAAAGTACTAAAAAGCGACACCTACCCACTTAACTTGCTTATTTTGCTATTTTTTTCTTTACATTGAAGTCTTGTGAATTTTTTTAAGTTTTGTTAATAATGATTCAAATTTTCGTGATCCGAGTAGGGTTCTACTGTCCGGACGGGAAAGGATTAACTAGTTGACTACAAATAACCATCCAAAATAACAGGGTCATTTGCAAAGTACTGCAAGAACAACCTCTGAGGTTGACTTTCTTATTTATGTTGATTTTGTACAAACGGGTAGCCAGACTCTGGCTGCCAGAGGAAAACAAATTTTTGTCACAAAAAGTTTAAGTTAACATTGATGGTTCCTAGTAGAAACGGTATATGTCTAAAACTTTGTTTCGGAATTATATTTTAAGTCTGTAGGAGTGTCTTATCATTCAATTTTCCCTTACAAATTTTTAAGACATTTTAATGGCTCTGGGACTCAGAGTCTGGGTTCAATGGTAAAATTAAAAAAAAACATATACTGGGAAGAATAAAAAATACAAAAATTAGTTTTAGGAAATAAAGTTGCTCAGACCATCCGAAAGCGCACTGATATCTTATTCGAAACCATATGAAATCATTTTGCTGCATTCAATCAAAGTTTCCTTAGATCCGAGTTTCAGATCTTAAAAAAACATTTATTCTGGAAAGAAATTAAAATTTTCCCACTGATCTAACTTAGTTTTTCTCTGATACAATAATAACTCGGCGTGATTTTCATAATAAAAATACTTGCGCGAAATAACAAAGCAACGTTTTGTGCACTACAAACTGGACTTGCAATCAGGCTCATAAGTCAAATGGCCGTAGTTCAAAAGAGTTAAGGTTATTCGGTACACTAGATAACGACCAACCCGCATAACCGTCTTTCATTATCTTTACATCATAATCTGGTGACCAGCTACAAATATTTTTTTGTTTTTCATTTGAAATTTTGGAAAAAAAATACTTATGGCCAATTGGCAATAGTAAAAAAGTGATTTTTTGTTTGTTTTTACTCACGAAAATTTTGGAAACAGAGATCAGAGAAATGTTTTAATAGATAGTAATCATGAGCTCTAATTTTTCATTGATAAATTTTCAATTTTACACAAAAATTATTCGGATCAATTTTTTTTTACAAAATCACCTATTTGAGGCTCATTTTATAAATAATTGGCGGTTTAGAAAAAATAGGAAATTTATTTAATTATTGAGTTATTATTTACGATATTCCCTGGTTGTACGCGATTAACGCATTTCCGAATATAAGCATAGTGAGAAAAAACTGAAAAAAGTCGCATTTTTCTGAGGTTTTGAACTTTTTTGGAATTTTTGTGTTATTCATGCTGATCGGACAAAACCAGAGTTCAAAATAGGTTGGAATTCCATAATTTTGGCTCGAGAACAGAAAATTCTATTATAACCTTGTTTAAACAGTTTGAATAATTTAAACTTTTATAATATTCTCAATCTCCTTTTAGAATGTTTGGACATGATCGTGAATCAGTTCAAAGACGTCCGCCCTCATCCTTGAACCGAAAAATTCCTTTGCCTCCAATACCTAAAGGAAAGGAGTCTTTTTAAGGTTATTACTAGTAATTTATTACTGATAAGAGACGAAAATAAAACTATAAATAAGTTGAAACATTCGGACATCTCCGATCTTACCGTTTTGCGTGGGTAGAATGCCGACATTACGGGTGAATAATCCCCGGGGCAGGTAGAAATTCAACCTTAAAATAAGTTTATAGACAAGTTCGAGTTGAAAAATCCCGCTGTGAAAATCGCCTACACTTCTATTTTTTATTTGACCACTCAAGTTCCTTTATTCAACACAATCCAAACTGGGTCGAGAGATACAGTGGATATGATTATCACATTCTAATACACTTTCAAATGATTTCCAAAAATATGTTGCAAGGTGATGTTAACTATCTGGAATGGTGATATTTATGCAATATTTCAAAATAAGAAAGGGGCCCCTCAGGGGTTGGTGATTTCAAAATTTTGTGCAGTTAATATCCTTTTTACAATCAAAGTGAATCTTGAAAATGAGGGTAATCTTTAAAGCGCGTGTTCGAATCCCACTAATGTTGTCCTAGTGATTGATTGTCTTGGGTATCATAGGGTGCTTGATATTGGGACCGCCAAAGTTGATCGGTTTGTAATCACTAAAGCAATCATTAAGATGACATGAGTGGGATTCGAACACGCGGCATAGAGATTACCCTCATTTTGAAGATTCACTTTGGTTGGGAATTGGATATGTGGCAAAAAATGCCATAAAATGCTCCAAATCAATCGGTTATGGTTTCACAGCACAAAATAACACGAATAAAAACAGCAACATTTCGATTTTCTATAATTAGTATTTTATAGTTAGTATTTATCGAAAATTACGTTAAATAATAACGTTCCTATCACTAAAACTTGAGCACTAAAACTTCAAAATATTAGGTTGACGATAGCCAACTTTCTCTTCAGGTTTTTTTGGCTATCTTTTGAGTTTACTTTCGAAAAAATCGAAGAATTTTATCATGTGACCTTGAAAAATTCAAATTTTGAGTTTGAGTTGAAATTTAAAAAAACGGTGAGATCTATCAACGTGTAAAATAGAGGCAAATCTCTTCTTTTAATGCGGAATATAAATTCAGATCTACGAAGAGTTCGTTGACATTTGTAGCTTGTCAGCTTCACCTCAAATTATTATTTATCCGAATAACCCGAGATTAAACATAATAAGCTCAATAAAAGGCTTTACCTCGTTTCAAACCTTTTAAAAAAAATTAGACTTAAGGGTATCCCGGTCCCTAAATTGAGATATTCCCGATAAAATATTGGCCAAACTGAGTGTCTAGGATACTATTCAGATTAGCCACTTTGTAGAACTAGCCTTCAACTTGCGAAAAAAATTCGTCGGTGCCGTACTTTTTACTGAGCACTACGCGGCAAAGTGCTTTTTTTGGTCTAAGAATCAACAAATAGCAAACAAAATATTTTGACTTTAGCGGATATTATTTTCTCAAAAATTTTCTTAACTGGTTGATGAAGATAATCCGTAAATTGACATTATATTTATAAATTTTCTGAAAAATCAAGCTTAAGGGGGTATGCGACTCTGATTTAATAAAGGCCTTAGAGGCATTAAAATGCTCCAAATGATACGCGGGTGATAATTAAGTGTACTAAGAACCCAATCATCGCAAAAACAACTTTTTCTAATTTTCGCTGTTTTTTCATTTTTTTTAAGTATTTTTGAAAGATGAGTTAAAAAATAACGTTTGCTCAAATCATTTGCACTAAAACTTCAAATATTCGACTTGACGTAGAGCAACTTTTCTCATCAGTGTTTCACTAGCTTTTCTTTTGAGCCTACTTTCGAAATCATCGAAGCACTTTTTTTCGAATTTTTTTGGAAATGACCAAAAAATCTATGTTTCGAGTTTTAAGCCTGGAAATTGCAAAAAGCCCGACGGGGGTCCCTCACAATTGTTCTTAGGAAGACTTGATAACAATTTGGCCTTTGCAAATATATTCTAGGAGGAGATAGATTTGAAGTCTGAATTTGATGAAATCGTCAGTGTATTTGGCGTTCTTAGAATTGTTCCGTCGCCGGATCAAAAAAAGCTTGACGATCAAAGATTGACTACTACCGTTACGTTATCTCTGAAAATTGAGCTCAATTTGATATACCGTCTGGGAGGAGATAGTTTTTGCAGTTCGAAAATGTCACCTTGTTACGATACTGTACCTATTGGTGTAACGGTTCAAAAACAATTTGTGATGTACTTTTTTGCGCAAGATTAAGGATAGATCTACAAATTAGCATTTTCGGTTTTTTTCTCATGAACTGTTTAGTTTTCAGTATTTTCACCGAGAAATGTCAAATCTCAGAGTCGCATATCCCCCTTAAGGGGGTTGTGGTGTTAAGAATGCTGATGATAGAACATAATAGTTTATATATTTTCTAGAACCCTGTCAATAACAATATTTATTCTTAAAAGTGATGAAATAATAAGTGGGTAGTATAAATGAGATGTATGATTGGTTCAAAAGAACGGTTTCGCAAAGCGTAGGCGTTCGTCTCTTTTCTGCAACGCTAGAAATTTTACTTCTGCTGGGGAAATTAATAAACAATAAATCCTTTGTTTAACGCTTAAAACTACAGAGAATAATTTTTTCAACAACTTATGGTAAATATGACAATATTTCGTAGCTTTCATACACTTTCTGTTTTATTCAATTTTAAAACAAATTGACCAAGCTTATTCAATTTTAAAGGAATTTCTGATTTTCATTTTTACCGTCTAAAAATCAAGGAGATTTTTTGATATTTTTCTTTTATAGTAATTATTTGAAGACGTCGTACTTTATCGAAACATCTTTGTTTATTCAATTTAAAGCAAAATTGTCGAGATTTTACATTTTTGCAGTTGACAGAGAAGGTTTTAGTTCACCGTATTTTTTCTCATTTATTCTTATCTGCCCGTTATCGACCCTTCCATGTTCAGCTGGAGGAGAGGGCTTTTTCTCCCAGCAATTCAAACATTCTACATTAAAGGGGTATATACTTAATTGATACGGGTTGTAATTAGAGTCTACTAAGAACCCAATCATCATAAAAAATTTCAAAATTTTCGATTCTTTTCACATTTTTTCTTAGTATTTTTTCAAAAGATAAAGTGTAAAAAATACGTTTGCATCGAATTTGACCCACTAAATTTCAAAAATATCGACTGACGTAAAGCCACTCTTCTTATCGTGTGTTTCCTTGGCTTTTCTTTTGAGCCACTTTGAAAAAATAAGCACTTTTTTTTCGGAAATTCTTTCGGATAAATGACAAAAACAATAATATTTTCTGAGTTTTCAGCTTGAAATTGGCAAAAAGCTCTTCATTATCTTTGCCTATTTCTGAGGAATACTTTTAAAATAATTTGAGCCATTTTGCCAAAACTATATCCACGGAGGAGATAGGATTTTTGAAGTCAGAAATTTGTTAAAAAAATTGCTCGGTTATTTGCGCCGTTCTAGAATTGTCATGTCGTCCGGATCAAAAACAGCTCTCATTGAAAATGTATATTCTTACGTTACGTGCATCTTTGAAAATTTATGGCTCTCATTTGATTTATACCTGTCTGGAGGAGATAGATTTTTGAAGTTTTGAATAATGTCACCTTGTTACAGATACTTGTGACCCAGTTGGTGTTATGGTCAATAAAATAATTTTGTGATGTATCTTTTCGCAAGATAAGGATGAGATCTACACTAAATAAGTCATCTTCTGGTTTTCTTACTATAAGCTTATTAGTTTTTGAGGAAAATATCGCCGGTGAATTATGTAAATCTGCAAGAAATATACTCTCCTTAATTTCAGTTACTAAACAAATTTTAAATACATGAAAATATAATTTACTTTAGAATAATAAATAAAATTAATTATATTCTGAAAGTGAATAAAAATAAGTTATAAAATGTTTATTTAGAAAAATATATAACGTACAATTTATTTCAAAATAAATTAATTAAGGAAATGAATTTTTCGAAATACTTTTCAAGCAATAACTCTAGTCGAGAAGTCATACCGTGACAGACACTCTTGTTTAATTTTCTGAAACCAATTTATTTTGTACCCGCATTCTAGTGAAAAAAGATTATAAAGTGACCATTTTTTTTGTTTTACCCACATATTTCAATAAAAAATTCGAAGAAAATTCAAATTCGAAACTCAAGGCTTTCCAAAAATAAATTTTTATGAGCTGGAACACATTTATTCTGGTTTAAGCTAACGATAATAACACAAAAAAATAACAAACTAATTATTTTCGTTAGTTTTTCTTTGTACTGAGTTTTTGGCACCACCTTCTTTATAACATGATTAAATAAATAGACCGTTTGGGCATTAATTGACGACAAGAAGGATCTTCTTTAATATGCTATGAATAAATAAAATAGACATTGACCCGTATTCAGTTTATTAAGTAGACATTCTATGATATTGGCTCACTGTGGGTTTATGTCTTGACTTGAGAACTTACAACATTCAAATCTTTTGAATTTACGTGTCGACTTCCACGTACCGAGTGTAAACGTTAGCTTGATTATAAAACAGCCAAGATTACTGTAATGCATTTATTTGTCAGCTAACGCGAAGTAAAGTGAAGCCTTACAAAAAGCAGTTCGGGGTTCTAAAAAGCTTAGTAACCCAAAAGAGTAATAAACCTCGTAATCATCATAGATGGCACCCCTTAAAGGGTTTAACCTGAGAATCTACTGTCATCAGTCGCCATCCCCTTTCGCGACAAGAACTTCTCAAGTCATATTTAAGGAAATACATCAAATGACGAGACAATAGAAATTTTGAAACAGTTTTTATGGAATTTTTGATAATAACGAAAAACTAAACATGATTCGATAAAGGCTTATCATCTGGACGATAACGCGACCAAAGCTACGCAAGTTCATTAAAACTCTCCGACTCAGGAGTATTTCTTGATTTTTGGTCGCCATAGACAACATTCTAAAGCACATAAATTCCAGATTCCAGTTGAAATAAACTGGTAATTTATAAAACATGAAACTATTTTTTGCAATTCAAGCATCTTTCAGGTTTAATAAAATCTTCACTTTTTTCGCTATTTTTCGTTTGATATCATTTGTGAACCTTGAAGAATTTTACGTCACGAAAGTAATTGCACAGCGCCAAACCAAACTTCAAATCAACTTTTTTTTCCAGGACAACTTTCAGAGAGATGTTTTTATTATTTAAACCTGTCTTGGCACTGAAGAGTCTAAGTTCATTTTTAAGAATGGCGTCGGACTTATTTAAGCTTCGCTATTTAAAAGTGCGAAGTCAAACTTTATTAGAATAGTCTGTCAAATTCTGTTTGTGAGATTATGAGGGGAAATGTTCTATTTGAACATATGACGTCGGCAATTAAAATTTGAATTTTGGCAATACAACGAATGTGCATAATCCTTCCATAATATTTTCTCGAAAAGATCGGCGCGCCAGCCCGCTTCATCTTCGAAGAAACAAATATGAAATTCTGCACAAACATTCAAAATATTAAATTTCATTATGCATCAGTCAAAAAAGAATCACTTTTCACATAAATGAAATCACATATATTATGGCACAACACTGTCAATAAATTTTGTAAAATTATATTAAATATAAATAATTTGAAGCTTAACGAATGTATAATTTGACAGACCTTTTTTTCACGCACTTATTTCATGCAAACAGAGCTTCGTCTGCCCTGCCCTTAACGAATAACATTAAATCAGGATCAAGTGTGTATGCGTCAGAATATATACGTAATATTAAATACATATAAATCATTATTATCTTAAGATATTAAGCGTCTTGTTTATATTCAATGATATTTTGGCACAAGATAAAATTATAATTGAATTTTCGATCAAAGCGATGAACGGTCAAAATAGTCATGAAAACCAAAATATTCGCGGTCGTAGTAGAGAAAATTTTAAATACTTCGTTGGGCACCTATTTACCCAACGGAACACTACAATACTATTGTCATTGACGCTAAAATATACAAGATTAGCACTTCCCAGAAACAGCATTTTTAATTTCAACTTATTCCACACAATCAAAAGAGAAGGATCGATCTTGCGTATACAGTTTTTATATGCCAGAAGATAAACCTTTAAAGACGCCAAAGTCATGTTATTGAATATTATCCGTTTTGGACTATAAAAAATAAATGAGGAATTTTCTAATAGGCAATTAGTATAAAATTAATATTGAAACTGTGACTAAACAAAATACGGGACGTTTTCCGAAAATGTGAACGTTTCATTTCAAATATCGTTTTGTTTAAAATCAGCTCATTATTTTATTTCAATTACACATGAGTTTTTAATTTTCTACAAGTAATGTAATATATGCTACTGAGAAAACAGTTTTTCGTCAAATTTGGGTCCGATAATCTGCAAACATCTTTCAAATCTGTTTTGCTCCAGTGAAACATGAAAGCTGGCTTAATTCAGGAATTCAGATTATTTTTTCCAAAATTGCTTAGAAAAATTGGACAAGATATTTTTTATTTTACAAAGTTCTCGAGAAAAATTAGCATTCTTTAAATATATAGGGCTGAAATGGGCACGACACTGTATGTTTTTGGCTACAGAAACCTTATTTGTTTTAATTAATATTATAAAAGTCCTATTCTGTTTAAAAACCTTGCGACACCTACCTGGTAGACTGCTGCAAAAATGTCATAAAACTTTTTTTTGCAGACGTCCGGCCTCGCCACAGTGATTAAAGTGCACATTATCCCATAAAAACCGACGATTGTATAAGCTCGCTTTGGTCTGTCCATATAATTTTTGGACATGATTTAAATATTTCATTATGACCACTGCTATTTGCTGCTGATTAGCCCTGCTGGTAGTTTTGAAAAAAATGTAATAGGTGGGCCGCCAGACGAACTTATTTATTGAACACAATGTCAATTACTTGTTGCATTTGATAAAGCAAACAATGGTACCAATTTAACTGCTTATTGCAATTTCAATAAAAGTGAAATTTAAAAATTACATTTTCTCCAAATAATTCTGCAATTAAAAATTATAACTTTTCAACGTAAATTTAAAATTAAAAAAATTAATTTCGAATATAATGATATGACATTATTAAAACATTATATTAGTGAATTGAGGACACATTATCAGGTGTTTTAATCGATTTATCGCATGTGTTAAAAATAATGTATCGATTTTTTATATGGACATTAAACAAATATATTGCTGATATTGAAGGACAGTATCGATTTAAATAATTTCTCAATAGTAAAATTGAAATTAAAATTATTTCTCAATATTCTACATTAAAAATAATTCAAATAAAGTTCGAAAATAAAATTAATTTTCGATTATTTATGACATTAACTTTATTTTTGGCCGATAAGTAAAGACATTACCCATTTTATAATTCAAATTAATGTACTAACATCAAAAATAACACTTTAATATCCCAATTGAACCCATTATGCCTCAATTTACTTTATGATTTTTTAAAGGTTTTCGGTATTAATGCGCGTTTAATCAATGCAACAGAGAAAAAAATATTTAGGTAAAAAAATTATACTCCGTGAAATATACAGTGGGTTACCACAATCGCCTTAAGTTTTTCGGAAGGTCTCGAACGCTCAATTAATTATTTTTTTTTCAAAAACTTGAAAATGCAGTTTTTTGCGAAACGTCATTCAGAATAAGTTATACGTTTTTCTGAAAAGTCTTGTAATATCAGCTATTAATTATAGCCTATATGGCTATAATTAAATAGCTGAATTACAAAGACTTTTCCGAAAAAACGTATATAAACTTATTCTGAATGGACGCTTTCGAAATTTAGGCTTGCCTTTAATCTATTCAGACTTGAATTTCAGTTAAGGGTTTAGGTCAACTAATTTTTCCTGAAATAGTTCTAGCAAAAAACTGTACGAATTAGCTTCTGAGCAAATAATTAAGCGCGCACATGCCATTTAACTGAGCAATTTAATTATGCATAGTATCTGCTACCTTAAAAATAGTATTTTTAGAACGAATATCGAATTTATTATTCATCTTCGCGGTATTAAAAGAAGAAAGAAAAAATTTATCAGGGAACTTGACCAAAGATTCAGTTTTGGCAAACGGCCCTCAGAAAACAAATTATCTAAGTTATAACCCGTTTTTGTGATGAATTTATTAGATGGCATTCATTAACCTAAACTTAAAATTAAGGTTCATGCAAACAGGGACAATTTAACTTTTGCGTTAATTTTCGGAGAAACTGGTATGCCTAAAATAAACTGCATCCTTTTCTGTCAATTTTTGTCCGTGTCAAAAATATACTATTTTTCTCACATTACACGAAGAATGTATTCTTTTAAAATGTATTCTTTCTGGACGAAATCTTTGAGTATATTTTATTGAACAGTCAAGATAAAAAATATGATGCAACAGAAAACATAAGGTTTACTAAATTGGAAAAACATTTTGATTCACCCTGAAAATCTTCGGATGACTGATCTGGTAATGTTTTGAAATAATCAGAGTTGATTTTTTTTGTATTTGAATTTTAGTCAAACAAATTTTATAGACAATTACGGGCCTCAAAATTTCATCAAACTGGCTTTCTTTGAAATATATATAAACTATAGGATAGTGTCCAATAGACTAAGGTCACTAGTAATACTAGGCTACAAGTATCGTATAATAAGACACAGTATTAGACAAAAGACAATAAAGATGACTTACAAATATCGAATGCCTAGAGATCAAAAAAACTATAATTTAATTAATTTTTTTCCTAAAGATTAACAAATTAACTGAGGCAATATATAAACAATATAAGTTCTTGGTCGACTCCAAATGCTCATTATTCCATAGACTGGAACACTCTCGAGCATTACACTCACCAGCAGAATATAATATTACCCACATGGTTTATCAATTTCCAGGATCAAGCTGACTTTCGAGCAAGTTTATTTTCCCAAACCAATCCGCAATCAGTCAAAAAATTTCGAATTTTTTTTGAAAAATAAGGAAAAATGGATCCTTGCAGACAATTTTATTTTTAATGACTTTCTGTATCTTATTTCAACAATGTTGACCATCTTCTATAAATTCTAATACCGTGGCATCACGGGCGTACGTGATGTTAAGTTATACACACCAATCAAATGTGGCCTCAAACAATCTGTAGCTCATTTCATGAGACCATACACGTTTCCATAAAAATCGATGCATTGCGCATAACTTTTGAGTACCCTAAATCATTTTTATTTGAAACTAATTTGAGTTTTATCGGACACACTCCATTTCCAGGACTGCCTACATTCCACGTATCATGGATCCTCCCATAAAATTTGAATGATCAAATCTTAGAGACAGCAATTTACTTCTACTCCAAAAAGATGAGGTGCAGCATTAGGCGAAAAAGTTGCAATTTTGTTTGATTTTGAAATAAACTTCTGCCACTCAAAAGCAGCCACAAGTGTATGCCCATCAAAACAATCTTCGGCAAAAATTGTACAGCGTAAAACTACCGTAGGTCCCATTCATAAGCACAATACAACTCTATATTTGATAAATCATTAGGAATAATATATAGATGTTTAAAATGGGTTGCTAAATTATCAATTAATGATTTTTCAAAAATTATTTAGTAAAATGAAAATCTATCTTTTAAGGCTGTTCAAAAAATTAAAAAAGATCGTATTAATAGAATATATACACATATCGACGCGGGAAATATCTCTTGGTATTTGAAAATGCCAAATTAAACTATAACATCTTATTGATAAACTATTATTATAATGAATAAGACGACATACAAAACATAAATTCGTGTGATAAAGATTTATTCTTGAGACAAAACCAACGAGACGAAAAAATTAATGACAATGATATCGAACTTAATCTTCCGTTTTCAAACCATATGTTACTTCAATGCGACTGGGCGTTAACTAATTAGAGGCCAACCTATTTCATATTTAACTCCATGCGCTTCCCTTTATCCACCTTTTGATTCCAATCCAATAATTGTGAGAGTTGAAAGAAGAGAAGCGGCATCAATAGTGGCAAATAGAAGGAGTACTTAGGGAGTGTATAGGATTGGCTCCCCTCAACAACATCTATTAGATTAATCAAAAGGTGAATAAAGAGAATCATGCGAGCGATTATATTCCTGCCACGAATCTTAGGTCAATAATTAACCACCATCACTCCTAAAAGCAATCAAATATCATTAGAAATTATAATATACTGACTCCTGTCATTTGAAAACAAAAATAATAATGTCTTTACGGATTGACAAAACCTCAGAGCTCAGGAGAAAAGTTTGAAAATTACAAGATAAAATATAATTATCCAAGACGTCATCTCACGGCGGAATTTAATTAATCAATATTATTGATTTAACCTAAAATCTTTTAATTCATTTTCCACCTTTCAGTAAAATTAATTTTCGTATTCAGTAAAACTCAAAAATAAAACAACATTGAACGCGCGGACTTATAAAACCTTTCTAGGAGCATATAAAAAAAAGATAAATCCGCACAAGGCAAACCAGAGCCGAAATATGTGGCTCATAACTATTGACCGTTCCTTTACAGAAGCTAATGAGAAGACAGAATAAGGAAATTCTCAATTTGTTCTGGCATAGAGAGAGAAAAAAAGGAGTTGAAAGGTAATATTTTGCAGTCTACCGCAACCCTAACATTTAAATATATTCATAAGAAATTTAAATTTTTTGTTCGAGACCTAATTATTCGAAAAAATTCAATTATTTTATTAGAGGAAAACCGAACAAAAATTCATTATTAATGCTGTTCGAAGGAAAGATTTTTACGATCCCAGTTTTTTGCCTTTTTTAGTGGGATTTAACGGTATTGGCTTGAGCCACATTGTGGCTCTAGGCTCACAGGGTTAATGAAATCAACATTTTATTCGATCATGCTTACCCCTTAGCATATATGGGTAATAATATAACATACATCAAAAAGTAAAAGGACAATTCTCGAGATGTTTGGAACGAATCAGATCTAAAAGAAAAAAATTTTCAGAGAAGACTAATTTATAATAAAAAGCTATTTAAGCCAATGAAATCGGACTAAAAACTAATGAAGAACACCAATCAAGTGAAACTTAGCATATCAATCATTCAAATAATTCCGGAATTTGTCTGCGACTTCGCAGAGGCGAGAGGTCTTTTTCATACTAATTCTTGAAAAATAAGATTTTGACGGAACGATCAAGACGAACCAATCATTGGTCACTGAAAAACCACGCTTGCGAACAAAATGGATAAGATGTGAAAAATGGTGTCAATCAGGAGCGAACAAATCTTAGGTCCACTTGAAAACACTCCTAAATAGGAATGAGATATCAGAGAACGGATTTGTTTTCAACTACAGGAATTTCAGCGGCGACCTAATTAATCTTATGACGACGTTAAGCACAAGGTATGCAATAACCCTTGAAAAACTATAATGAAGATTTAAAAAACCAAGCTTAAAATTAGATACTTTCAAAATGACTCAGAATTGTTCAATTATAATTCTAATGAGAGAAAAAAATCTGTGGCAGTTATCACGGTCAAGACCATTCTTTTAAGATTTTACTAACAAAGAAGTAATAACATCTTAGAAGGGATTTCACGGTACCTAAGTTAAACCAATTAGTTATGACCTTATTGGCGCGGAAAATAAAGCAGTCTCAAACTGCGAACGATGTATATGATGACCGGAAGATCTCTTCTATAGATATAAAATATTGGCTCTCTAGGCACTCTACTTTTGCGGTTTCGCGTTTGACCCGTGTTATTAGCCAATGTGCTCATCCGCGTATTCACGGAGATAAACAATCAGAGGTTCGAATATTTATAAGGCGAAAGTGGAACCCTCTTTAGACTCCATATTTATATCGAAACTAATTCCCTATTGAAGTCTTTCTCAGCACGCTTCATAACTTTGAGCCGTGACTCACAATCACAATTACTGAATTCATCGACATAATTCAAGAAACTCACGCGATTTTCATTTGGTCACTGTCTCAAGTTATATGGGACGCAGTGACATTGAGAAAAGACTCAATAGGGAATAATTTAGATTATATGGAATTTACCGGACCTCAGAAGTACAAAATCCTAAAATTTGTTTGAAAAATGCGAACGAAATCTGAGCATTTGATTGGTTGATTCACTTTCTCCACCTGACCAAATTTGAATCGCCTATTACGCAATCACGGTGCTTGATTGGTGCTAATAATCTTGCGTATGTTTGTATCATTCAAAATAATTAGGAAATATGTACTCTGAGATCCGAGTAATCCAATAATTTTCACTAAAATTACTTAATAATTGATAATCGTATTCTCCAACAATGGCAACATTGCTGACATTTAGAAATAAGGAAAGATTTCCAAACTCAAAATGAGGTATCCGAATGTTTTAGCAGCTTCTATGTAGAGAAATTTTTTCTGGTCATTATTAGCCAAGGATTTTTTTCGTTTATGAAATTTAAAAAAAAATTGTTTTAAGGTCAATGTTTTTCGATTCTAACGGAGTGGTGCAAGAGAAGTCTAGCGACCCCGTATGGAGAGCTATGGAGCGTAATTTTTATGGCAAGTGAAAATTAAGCGTTATAAAAAAAAAAATTTATTAAAGGAATTAGGAGTCGGCAAACAATGTTGGTCGCCTTTTAAGGGTCAATCGTAGAAGACTATGAAGTATCCTCAAAATGAACCGGAAAGGGATCGGACTTTTTGATGGAACGTTATTTTGACAACTTATTGGAATCAATATACGCCACTGAAAGGACGAGCGCATAGGAGCGCAAAAACTGAGAATTTATTAGAGAATTTCAGGAAGAAAAAAAAGAGAGGGTGCTGAAGCCAGTTTTGCGCCCTCTAGTGATCTTTCAGTGCGTAAATTGACCATAGTTGTGTATACGATTCATTCAAAAAATCAGAAATATGACAACTGAACTTTGACCTCTATATTAAATTAGCAGCAATCTAGCTTCGATGACGGCGGATCAGCCTAGAACTCTATTCTTGCACCCCTTGGTAAAATCTTCAAAGTATTGGACCTATAATGGGGAGTGGGTAAAAATGTCGCTATTTTGGTACCTAATTTCAATCCACGCAACTACAGAACAAATCTTGGGTAGATTGTGAACCAATTCTGAGATACTTGTTATGATAGAGATACTAGCCTTCGACATCTAACGCTTACACTTCTACAAAAAGTCAAATACTTAGATAACCATACACACACCTGGTGGTGAGAGTCTAATTCATAAAAGACACTAAAACGTTTTAATATTAAAATACATAATCATATCAATTATAAGACACCAACAATACAAAGCGTCGGAAAATTAACACAGATACGGCAAGAGTGAAGAGTTACTAATATGTTGAGAATTATTTTATTCTTGAATTATCGCTCCAATATAAAATATTTAACATAGAAAATCACTAATATTGAACGCCGAATTTTTACCAATTTTTCGGACTTCAACTCTATCTTCTTTAGACCAATGATTCAGAAAGACACAGCCGTTTTTTCACTAAAGTAGATCAATATACTGTCGTCAATATTGAATGAGTTTGGGATTTTTTGAATTTACACCCAATAGCAGAATTCATAAAAAATATGACTATAAGAAAACCAGGAAATAGAAAAACTTCAAAAAAAGAATATCGTACATACAACATTCTGACAGAAACACAATTAAGTACCACCAATTGAAGCTGAGATATTCAATGATCCAAAAAAAAGTATGACGCATTAAGACTATCAATTTTTAAAACCAACATCAGCAGATATACATCAAATATCGTAATTAGAGATTTAACATTTTTGACTTAAAAATAATATGATTATCTGAATTCGATTAAGGACATTTCCAAAAAAAAGATAAATTTAAATGTACAATGCAATTACGAATATTTAGGAGATAGAAAGGTTACATTCTTCACAACTAAAAATGTTACATATCAATCATGGTGGGAATACCATGATTTTATGCGACGTTAAAGCAAAAAAAAATATATCAGAATTTTGAAAAATTCTAGATTTTGATTCTAGATTGATTTGAAAAAAATTAATTGACCACCATGAGATTCCTTGGGTCACTTATAGTCAATAACCGAATTTAATGTATCATAAATTAATTCATTAAGGGCTCAATAAAAAACCAGACACAACACCACCCCTTAAAAAAAATTAATTTTTTTCAAAAAAAAATTATCAATAAACAAAAAAATCTAGGTCTTTAACATGACCAAGAAAAAATTCTTACTACAAGAGTTGCTTTTAAAACATATGATTACCCATTTTGAGTCTTATAAAATTACATTTTATTTCAAAATGGATTCTGCTGGAAAAAATTTAACTTTTTTATTATTTATTATCATTAAATAGCAAACGATTTCGAAAGATAATAAATTTTCAGGCTATTTGAAGATATTTAAGACTTGTGGAAGTTATCCCGAAAAAACAACATTTTAAAGTGCAAGAATCTTTAGAGACTTTAACTATAAATTTTTGTGAAGAAAATTTTAATTGTGGGGCAAATTACTTGAATCTTAATTTTAAAAAATAAAAGGGAACCAAAATTTTATCGGGGGGGACGGCATCAAAAAATAGGGGATGTTTTTTTATTACCCCCCCTTTTACAGGGGAGGCGGGGCAAAAAAAAAAAGGGTTTGAGTTTTGGGGAATTTTTTGGTCCCCAGGGGGGGGCGTTTTTTTTCCCCCCCCCCCAATTTAAAAAATAAAGGGGGGATTTTTTTTTTTTACTTTTTGGGCGGATCCATCTTTTTTTAAACCCGATTTACTTTATTGCCTTCATTAAAAAAAATCTAATCAGAAAATTGATTATCTTGTGAATGATTATACATCTCTCTCTTT
>SCLH01000177.1:13376-53752 GCA_004367855.1 Oikopleura vanhoeffeni
ACTCTTATGAGATCAACTTTCAATTGAAGAGTTAAATTTCGAAAAAAAATTTTCATATTCTAGCAACTTTTGTTTAATGATGAAAAAAGGTTGAAAAGCAAGGATAATTAAACCACGGTTGTACTACCTATTGGTGGGCTCCAGAAATGATGAATTATCTTAATAACTGCGCAGTGCTCTGTTCTACACATACTTTTGTCTGATCGAGTATATCTGTTGGGAATCAAGATGTTTTTAAATAAGTTCAAAAATATTTCATAAAAAAATCACGTTTTTAGGAAAAATTGTTATTTTCTCGATTTATGTAATTATTGAGGATAATTTAATATTAAGACAAATATAGTATTAGCAGTACACTCTGGCATGATTTCACAAAACTTAATTATTTTTTCAAAAGCATATCTTTTTATCAATATTAATATCGAAATAAGATATGTTTGAAAATTTCACTCCCAAAACAAATATTTTTGGGTTATTTTGAAATTTAATTTCCAGATTTAGGTCAAAAATTAATTTTTCGGAAACTAAGACTAAGAGTACTGGTCGCTGGTTTATGAGGCATTTGGGGCTTTGAAATGTCCAAATTGATTTGGGATGATACCAAGTGTACTACCGACCAAATTATCAAAAAAAATTTTCGCTGTTTTTTTCGATTTTTTCTTAAGTATTTTTTTCAAAATGAGTTCAAAAATAACGTTTGCTTTAATTTAACCACTAAAACTTGAAATTTACTCGACATAGCCAACTTTCTGATCCAGTGGTTTTCGTGCTTTCGTTGATATACTTTTTCGAAAAAATCGTAAGCACATTTTTTTTTTTCGGAAATTTTTTCACGTGACCTTCAAAAATTTATATGTTGATTTGGGGTCAAAATTTGAAAAAAACGCTTCCAGGAGTTTCTATTTGTTCTGTGCTAGTGTTTGCTCTGGAATTTATGATTTGCTTGAAGATAGATTTTTGGTGAAAAAAATGCTAAAAATCCGTAGTTTTCTGCGATTTCTAAAAAACTGGAGTGATTTTTGTAGAGGACCTAAGTTTATAGTCATCCGGGATATGTTATAATTTGAGCTGCTTTCTAAATAAACCCTGGGAGATAGATTTTGAAATTTGGTCGAGGGACACCTTGTACTGGTAACGTATCTCAGAGTGTATCGGAACAAAAAGTCATCGACCAATAGTTTTGACAAGATTAAGGGTAGATCTACAACATGGCTAATCTTAATTGTCCCATAGTTTCTCGTAGGCTGATTTCTCATCCAAAAAGTCAATTCCAGCGACCAGTACACCCCTTAAAGGGGTGGTGTTAGTGATTTTTGGGATTTCAGAGGCTTCGTACGGTTTTAGACAAATCAGACTGGACATTTTTGAAACATACATTAGAAAGATCTTCTTGATCTCACGATTCCATTTGACAGTTTAGTACCACTCTCACAATCATCTGGTTAACCGCGTCGTACTTATTTGTATTTCGCCCTGATTGATGGCTATGGTCTAATTTTCAACACACACCGTGCAGAGATATAATTATAATTTTAATGAAAACTTTGATTTTTTTCTAGAATTCCGTCTGTGGTCAAAATCATACCATAGTTGCGTAATATGTTCCAGCAAATCATACCAAAGGAATCTTTCGATGACATTTAATTTTCTATTATCATTTTCTATCTTCATTTAATTGTCAGTTCGCGCCACTACTCGTTCTGTCGATCTTACAGCCACACATCACGGGCGAAATTGTCAAAAAAGGTCTATACGACCGATTCGATGTTCATCACCCACTGAGCGGCTTGTTACATTCCCGGAAATTGACGTCTTCTCCGTGCATTTCCACAAGAAAAAGCCTTTTATCAAAACACGTCAAAAAAACACCCTTTTTCGGCCACATTCAGCCAAATTTCCTGACTCCTGAGCAAAAAATCGAAAAAAAACAGAACCGATTCACTAAAATTCAGACAATTTTCCGATTCTCATCAATCTCCAAAACTTTCCGATATAAGCTCTTCGGATCCTTGTTAGTTTTTCTGAAAAAAAGCTGAGGACTCGTTCTGTAAACGCAGGTTATACATACAGTGGTTCCAGTAGAGTAGAAGTACTAAACTTCTAAATAGGATCGTTCGAAGAATCAAAGACTAGATCATATTCTAAGTATGTTTCAGAAATGTCCGGTCGTGCATTGATCTAACCGTAACGAAGCCTCTGGAACATCCACAAAAATCACTAAACCACCCATATCGCTAACCTGTCTGCTAACTATAAATTCAGGTCATTAATTCTGAACTACATTGCCAAATTACCGTATATCATGTTCAGTAGATTCACACATTGTCGGAATTTTCAAAACTTATTTTGCGAAGAAAGTTTTTGCGGATCATATTTTCTCATCATTTGTAAGTGTTTTAAAGTGGCTCTGACCTTTAACTCAAAGTGCCCTCGGAGGGTTAAACAAAAAAAATACGCTTCTGATGCATCACAACACTTATGGCTCCTAGAAGAGCAAAAAACTCAAGTAACATTAGAATTTATCGGCCACCTTGTGGTAAAAAGGAAGAAAAGTATAGAGTCGTTTATTTTCGGTAGGCCCATTGTGATTATCGACTGGAGAGAGAACTAGACAAGGATAGCGACAATCGGCTCTCGACGTGAACACCAGGATAAGCAATATGCGGTAGAAAAATCATTTCTTTTGGCTCCTGGTTATCACGTGACGGAAATCAGTCATCGAAATGTTCTAAAATGACCGAAAAAAACGTTTTTTCAGCGAATTACGCGGTGATACACCGGAAAAAAACGAGAAAAAATTTCTACCCACTACAAATTAGTGTTAAAATTCAGATCGCAACAAAACGCGTCTGTCCTCAATCTAGTTCTAGTTATCCGTTGCGACACAGATTCCCCCTCTAGGTGGATACCTACCTCTAAAAAAGCGACCTAAGCCCACCATTCTTTTATCTGTCTAGAACGACTTCTGAGTTTTTAGAAGTAATTTCCGATAGAAAATTTAGAAGGAGAGAATACTTTTGACTGCGGACACACCCAACTTATCGGCCAAAGAACCCGTATACTACCGAAAATTCTGTATATTTAATTTTTCTGTAAGTAAGAAAAGGTCAGTTAAAATAATGACGCGAATATTTATAAGGAATTTCTCACTTTTTTCACATTTACAAATTATTCACAATTCTAGTAGACATTGAGAAAAACTTCATCATTGGCATAAACTTTGTATGATAAAAACCTTAGGGCGGTACGGAGCTGCGCGTTTTTTCTTGCCTCTTATAGAATTAATTCAATAAATGATAACATCAGGTTCTCAAGTTACACCTAAGCGAGAGCTCACATCGGTAACAGACTACGAACGAGAAAACATAGCAGTTCAGGTTGATACACTTCTTGTACCTCACCGTAGGGTTGTATGACTTCTGGAAAGAAAACCGACTTCCGAGAGCACAAAAAAAGTAAGCTATCTTTGGGCCATCTGAGTATCGTCAGAAATGGACTTTTCTAAACGCCACACTTTAGAGCACTAACTCGATTCTTATAGCATATAAAACTACCATTTACCTGATTAATATCAAGAAGTAAGAGCCGAAATGTCCAACAAAAACTTTGCCACACTTTGGGAAAATAATTTCTTGACAAAAAAACTTTCTGAAAATTTGTGAGAAATCAGAATTTTCGTCATTGAAGGAAAAACATTGATGCAAAGACTGACTTAAATCTGATCCAAAACTTTTTCCCCGGACGTCCCCGATCATTCGGTCAACTTTTAAGATTGTCAAATTCAGACCGAAGAACCACGACAGCAAGTATTGGCTAACCTTGTAACGGTAGCTTTAAAACGACTGGTGAACCGGTAATTTAAACAATACCGGTCATAATATCACCGGCCAAAAAATTCATCTTTTTATTTTTTTTATTTTTCATAATCTTCTTGCTCTTGAAGTTCTGCTTAAGAATTTCTTTCCGTTCGTCGTAATTTCGACTTCAAAACTTAGAAATTGAGACGGTGCGCTCCTGCCCTAGTTATATAACTGATACAATACTATAACTTACTGAACTAAAGTTGACCCACAGAATTATCATACATGTTGGCAATTATTTTTTTCAAAAACTCTGCATCAAAAAATCTAGATCTTTCAAAATTCGAATTTTTAGCTTATACCCACATAACAACGGACTACTGACTAACGTGATTAATGCATCGGAATTTATTGTGATATGGATCCCGCTCACTTAAAACAATGCATGACATTGAAATATCAAAGTCCTTCATCTGAATTCTTTAAAAATTTCAATTTATATTAAGCAAAATTATTCTAAACCTAATCTAATCGAATTCTGACGCGATTGGTGTATAACTTTCGATTAGTCTGTATGCAGAATGTTGATCAAGTAAATCTCTTCAGCTTCAATGGTGGGTGACGTTAGTTGTTCCGATCGCGACTTTTTGAACTTATTCATCTTCCGGTCCTCTTATAGTCATATATTCTAGAATTCTAGGTACAGTCGACAAATCCGAAGCGCAAAAATATTGACACACTATATTATCTAGCAAGGCGGAAAACAAGGTCTTATTCTGACACATCCGTCGTAGGAGAGAAGTACTCACTTTGAAGACGAAAATTGGAGTACAATCGGACGTTTCAAAGTGATCTAGATCAATGAAACATCAGCCTCAGAGATGCAATGAAATTGCAGAACAAACCATAAATCATAGATACCTCCACTCTATCCCGTAACTCTGTAAAGTAAATTTCAGAGCCTTATGTATGTATGGGACCCTCAATAGAAGCTACAGTGATAACTTTGATAAAAACGCGCTTGAGGTGTTCTAGAATGACTCAGGCCACCTCGGTGGTGATTGATCGGCCTTAAACTTAATTTTGAGTTTGAGAATGTGTAATTCGTTAGACGAAGACGAATATGACCTACAAACAAGTATACTCAGATTTTTCACACATGCACCTGAATTTTCCTGACAGGCGTTAATTGAAAAGCGTACAAAAAGCTGACACCCTCCCCCCTATCAACCTTGGTCACACCTCAGAAAACGAGATACTCGTCTCACACCAAAAGCCTATTTGAAGGCATACTTTGAGCGCTTATATCACGGGAAAACTGGAAAAAGATCTCCAATCTACTTATTGTCAGACTGATTGAGATCAAGAAGATAGAATTAAGTAAATAACACGTACAATTTTTTAAATTTCGCGAAGTTTGTGAACTAGATAACTGCGAGAGAAAAGAGAGGTTTCACTCACCTTGTATTTCTTGAAAAACAACACATATTTACAATACATAAGTTACAAATTTAACAAGTGAAACTCTAGCTATTTATAGCTGGTCTCATATTTGAAATAAAAATTTCGATCGCTTACCAAAACAATTATTTATATCGCCACACGTCAAATATATACAGTTTAAATGTGAAAAAAATATGCTAATCAGCTGAAACTCAAATCAAGTACCAGCTTATGTCTACATTGATCGATATTGTCTTTGTTCGGGCTATTGTTTGGTTTAAATTGTCGTTCAATTCTTCGAAAAAAAATTATTATGAATTTTTTTTCTAATTTAGAGTTTCATAAAAATCACTTGTGAAATATTTCTCCGTATAAGAGACTGCAGAACAATAAACTTATATCAGACAAAATCTCAAATACTTTCCTAAAAATGGACTTCCTCAGAATTTCAATTTATGTATCGTTTTCACTAACAATTTTTTAAGGAAATTCTGAGCAAAAATCCTAAAAAAAATAGGAAAAAATAACTTCGAACGGCTAACTCGTTTAATTTTCAACATATTTTGGAAATGAAATTGCAACTCTACTGACATATTTGAATTGTAGGTCGATGACGATGTTATTCTGCGCCGTTTGGCTCCGAAATTTATTTGTTGCCTTTAATAGTCAAAGGGTGTGAGGGGGTAAGGAACTTTTTTCTTATCAATCTTTAATTTACCAGTCAACAACCTCTAATGGGACACTTACCGACCTAAACATAAGCGTTCAGTCAGAGGAAGTGTTCAAGTAGAGATAACCCTATAAATTTTTGCTTAGGAAAGCTACTTGCATAATTAAAATTGCTTATATTTTGTGGTCAATTCGTTGGTTAAATTTAAGAAGTTTTGTGTTAACATAATTTAGTATTACACAAGTCAAATACAGCAGGCAGTTTTTGTCTCATTTTTTGAAAAAAACTTGTTATAGAAGTTTGTTTTGTTTTTTTCTTGTTACGAATTTCTAACCGCTTTAAAACCACTGTTTATTTGCTGTCCAAAATTTCTGGAATTTCTTCTAACACAACATTTTCCTCGGAATTGTAATTTTTTCATCTGGGATCATGGGCTGTACGTAGAAATCTCTGTCGATTCTTCATCTTTCTGAAATCTGTTTCAGATAGCGAGATTGATTACGAAATATTTTTTCAAATATTTTGTGGAGTTTTCTGGAAATTTGATTTCGAAAGTAATCGAGCACCCAGCAATTTTTTTTTTCCCCAGGAAAAAAAAAGGGGGCCCCCCAAAATTTTACCCCCAAAAGTTATCTCAATGTTGTAGATTCTTGAAATTTTGATCACACATTTCTGCCAAATGGCATAGTAGTGATCGCAAAATTTCACAGAATAGAATTGTAATCCCCCAAAAATTGTCGGAAAAAATAAAAAATTTATAAACTGTGTTACATTTTCATATAACGCATTTTCGATGAGGCAAGTAGTTGAGTCGATCGATTTCTTTCGAATATCCAAAGTATTCAAATTATGCCAACCTTTTCATTTCACCTCGGTGAATCGACCCAGCGCCCACATTTCTTCTTCTGCCAAATTTTTCTTCATGAACTTAATCATGGCCGAAATCGACGGGAAATGTTATTTCGGATTTTTTCTCATAGAACTGTTTTATTTGCTGGTGCCTCTGTAAATTTAGCCAAAGAAATTATGGTAGTTTTTTAATCACTGATTTTATGTGCTTATATGAGTTATCAAGATATTATACACAGTATAGGCTTTTTGAAATATATCTAGTGTCATATCTAGAATAAAAAATGTTAAATAATATAGTCACAAACGCACTAACGTCTAATCATTTAAACGGCCATAATATTGTAACCCAAATTTTTGAGAAACCAAAAAAAAAATAATGGATTTGCAAATAAATACTCGACGCATAAACGTAAAAATAGCTTAGAGCGCACCAGACGCAATTTCTAAGTTTGAATGGTTGCTCTTGAAAGCTAAACAGACCGAAAAAGAAAATACTGAGCCAGAATTCAAAATGAAAAAAAAAAAAATTTCAAACAAAAAATCCGTATTTATTACCGGTTTATAAATAACGTTTTTGTTTAAATTTGGTAGTGGTGAACGTGGGATGGTATGGGAGATGATAAAATTTTGACTTTTTTCCTGTATTTGTCAGGAAAACTTTGACGCATAGTAGCTCAAAAAATTGGCCTGGAAAGAGCTGGGAAAAAAATTTAGATAAAAATAGAGTCCGGACATTCTACGTCAATGACCAAAAATTCTCTTCACAAATTTCCGCAATAAATTTTTTTTTCACAAAATCTCTATAATTTCAACACGGCTAGCAAATTTATTTCTGGCACGGCCTAAATTCTGAAACATTAAGTAAATGTAGTGTAAAGCTCAAAATTCGAAGTCCAGTGCATCTTAATGGGCGTTATTAAAAAAGTCCAGTTTCTGACCACTAGGATGCCAAAGACTATTTTTTTTCTGGCCCGGAAATCGTTTTTTTCTGGAGAACAACCCCCGGGAGGTCAAGAATTAATGTATCAACTACTGTAGTTCTCTCGGTTATTTATTACGGTGCGCGCCCTACTATAGCACATAAATTTCAGCTAACGGTATCAGATCTGTATCAGTACCGTGGTTTAGTTTACTATAAGTAGTGTGAGAGCTATAATTTTAGTAGTGGGGGAAAGCGAGTTGAGCAAGAGTATAGTACGTGCTACGTCAAGTACTAATTAAGGGAGAGCATGAAATTAAAAGTAAAAAGGGTAGCAAGACGAAATCGTAGGAGATTAGCGTACCATAGTTTCGGAGTGATTTATGAAAAAAAAATTGTGAAAATATTCATTTTTATTTATTTCTCTTCACATAAAAGTGTTTTCATTCTTACAACGTTTATATTGTAATTTCCCTCAACATACTATAACTCGTAGACTTCGATTTCGGCACAAGTAGTAGACCATCACAGTAAATCGCAATTTTACGATGCTTAAACATTAATGCACAAGATCGAGTTATAAGTATCGATTAACGATGAAGACAAATGACGTTGTGGTCTTTTTTGGAGAAAATATTACTGTTATTACAGTACTATTTTTGCCAAACAAATATTTCATTAAATCATCAAAATGAAACCTTCTTCATCGTAGATTCAGAAAAATTCTAAGACATTTTTTCCATTACATCATAGGCCGGAAAATGAATCACGCTAACCGTATATTCATAAGATAAGGTAGGTAAAAGAAGTACATTGTTAATTTACAAAATTGCTCTATAAAATCAAATATATGAAAAAAGTGAAAGTGGTATCTTTAGAGTATTTTAAGCTCTTTTTCAATTCTACACACAAGTCCAAAAGCGATTCACGTGACCTTCTCACATTAAGGAATAAAAGGTTCTTGGAATGAGAGTTAAAATAGTTGATAAAATTACGGCCGAAAATTTTTTTGCGGCCAATAAAACACCTAATTTAGAGTAATTGAACATAAAATATTTTCCAAACACGTCAACGTACTTTTCTCCTCGAAAAAATAGGGATTATTAGACATATTAACACACTATATTTTGATTAATTTCGTCACGTGATTTTATCAGACTTTCATGTAATGGAGAAAAGTACATTTCAAAACGTCTTGAAAGTCTGACCCTGGAATTTTTGACGATAATTTGAAGTACCATTTAATTCAAATTACGTATATGAATACATATTATTTCTTTCAAAAGTACATCAAATCCATGTGGAAGACCCCTTAAAAGAATCGTAACGGATTTCTAAGACTTCAAATTGCATTACAGTCTGGTCCTCCGGTTTTAAAGTACGAGTGGCATATGCCAGAAGTCAAACTTTAGGGAAATGACTAACGCCATCAAGATGCCTACGTGATCGCGCCTACGTTGATCGCATGACGGTTCATTATTCACAAACACTACATATTTAACAACTAAATATTAGAGATATTTTACTAGAGAATTTTGTAGAAAACAATCATAATTATGTTTAGACAGGACCGATAGAAAATCATTTGCAAGTTTTATATGAAGGGTAATTGCAAATATAACATAAGGTTTAATTTCATTCTCATATTGCACTTTATAGATCGAGTAAATAGTGAAATTTTAACAACTTTTTGTTCTTCCTATCCTTATTAAATAGCCTTTAAATTTCGTTTAAAAATTTAATTTTGTTATTTTATTTGTATAGCAAATTGGACCTGAATACTTATTTTAACGCTATTGAAAAATGTATGTTGATAAATGAGAACTTTGCTTATATGCTATCTTTTAGAATGGTCACTAGCTTGCCGGAAATCGAGTCTGGGTACAGATTCATGTCTAACAGATCTACGAGTTAAGATCTGTTAAAGAATTATCAAAAACCACTTTTCAGCATTATAACCCCATCTCCAACTGATCCGATGTTGAGATTTATTTATTGAAGGCGACCTATTTATAAAACTTCAGGCATTTGATTGGGTGTATATGACGCTAATTGTGGACCGAGAATCCATTAATCCATATGAAAAAAGGTCTTTAAGATAATGAAAAAGTTCTTTTTTACCATGAAAAAAAAGAGATAAAAAAACAGCTATTTTATGGAAAAAAAAATTGACTCTCAAACTCTGCTTTTAAATATTTAAAAAAACCTCCCTGACTTTGGAAAAGAAAGTAGCTTAAAACCGAAATTTAATTGAGGATTTTTGAAAATAATCAAAATTTATTAATAAATTACGTGCCAAATGGCACAAACCATCGGATGTCACAAGCAGTGTTGAAATTTCATCAGTAGTCAGAAACGATTTCGTGACCCTCCATCGCGTTGAGATACGCGAAAATCAAATAGATATCAGAAAATAATCACAACTGTTCCGGCATAGATTTTTAAGAAAGAATTTCAAAAACGCATCAATAAAAAATTTTTGGACTATGATTTGCCGGAAAATTTTTCATAATATGTTTTTAAAAAAAGTCGACAAAAAACATGAACAAAAATGAACATGTCATGATATTTTTAAACAGCATTCAGAAATATAGTAAACAGCATAGAAAAAGTTAAAGTGTGCTATTTTTCGTTTTTATTCACGATTCAGAGAACAAAAAACAAAAAAAAAATTTGGGTGATCTATCTCTTTTTTTTCCAATCCGATCACCTTTTTTTCTAATCGGGTCCGATCCGTTATTCAAATTTTGGGATGTGCTTTAGCGATCGGATACTTTTTGCACACGTGAAGCTAATAAATCAATTTTTCTGCTTAATTAAAGGGGGGAATGATCGGTTCACAGAATTTTCTAAAAATTGGAGACCAGACTAATTAAAGCAAAAAAATGAGAATAATAATATTCTTTTTTCGCTGGTTTTATGAGGACCTTGGGGCTTTAGAACAAACAAAGTGTACTACAGACCAAATTATCAAAAAAAATTTTCGAAATTTTCGCGTTTTTTTGATTTTTTTCTAAGATTTTTCTTCAAAATGAAGTTCAAAAATAACGTTTGCTTTAATTTAACCACTAAAACTTGGAAATCAGTATTTCCGTGGCTTTTTTTTTGATTTTTTTTTTCGAAAAAACTAAGCACATTTTTTTTCGGAAATTTTTTCACGTGACCTTTAAAATTTTATATTTTGAGTTTGGGGTCGAGATTTGAAAACAACGCTTTTAAAGGAGTTTTATTTGTTCTGTGCTAGTGTTTGCTGGAATTTGAGTGGATTCCAAAATATTACTTTGAAGGCGATAGATTTTTGGTGAAAAAAATGCTAACAATCGCAAAAAATCCGTAGTTTTCTGCGATTTCTAAAAAAAATGGAGTGGTTATTTGAAAAACGTTTTTAAAGGACCTAAGTTTATAGCTCATACGGGATATGTTATAATTTGAGCTAATTTCAAAATAAACCCTGGGGGGAGATAGATTTTGAAATTTGGTCGATGGACACCTTGTACTGGTAACCTATCTCAGAGTGTATCGGAACAAAAAGACATTGACCGATGGTTTGGACAAGATTAAGGGTATATCTAAAACATGGCTTATTATTAATTGTCCCATAGTTTCTCTGTTAGGCTGATTTCCCATCCATAAAAGTCAATTCCAGCGACCAGTACCCTCTTAATCTACAGTTTTTTTTTTGAAAACAGCTCTTTGCCTCTAAGGGTTTAGATTATACATTATCACTGATTTCAAATCATTATGTTCAGAAAATAACGGATAATTAACTTTTAAATCAGACATAACAAATAAGGCGTTTAATTTTCTTAACGGATTTAAAAAAAAATTTCGAATTAAGTTATAATTTATTGCTGGCCCAATATCGCCGAATTTCCCAAAATCGCACAGAATTTCAGGCTGCTTTTAAATAAATAATTAAAATCAGCTTTAATTAACGAAAAAGTTCGTAAATTGTTCAAAAAACTGTCAAAATTTTTATAAAAATTATCAATTTTTTAAGAAAAATTTTAAATTCCAAATCGATTTCAAAATTAAGCTTATCGCTGATTGATCGAAAAATAAAGTTTCTAAAAAGTCACGTTTCACCGCGGAAACGAAACCACAGGGTTAAACTATACAATAAACCAAATTTAAACATTATTGCAATATCGGAAAAAGTTATAATTTGCACTCAGAATGACAATAATTGTAATTTTGAAACAAATGAAAAATTTAGCAGTTTTGTGAAAGGAAATCATTCAAAAAAAATCAAGACAGCCATTTCGATAGATATTTTCCGCAGATTAAAATTTTTAAATTGTGAAGAAATTAACCATTTTTGGTCAGAAAATAAAGTTGTTCAAGTTTAATTTTGTTAAAAATGAGATCTTAATCGGTAAAAGGCCGATAAAAGGAGATTTTATGTTTTTTTATTTTACTATGTTGAAAAATGAACTCAAAATTGGCTTGAGGCCGATAGAAGGGGATATTATGTTTTAAATTTAAATTTGTTTAATAATGAGCCAAAAATCGGCCGAAGGAGTTTTTGGGCTCATTTTTCAGCAAATTTAATTCAAAAACTTAAAACCTTCGTTTATCGGTCTTCTATAATCGGTCTTCTATGAACTGATTTAAAAAAAATTTAAAACAAGAAATTCCCTGTTATAAAAGTCTCAAAACTTCCTCAAAATTTTGTAATTAATCAGAAAAAATAAACTATTTTCAAAAATTTGAAATATTTTTCTGACAATTTTTAATAAATTTACAATTTCCTCAAAATTTGAAAAGATAATAAATAAAATATTAAAGTTTTCCGCAAAACTTACAAGTTTGTATACAACCTGTTTTTAATTTTAAATAACATTTAAAATATTTTATACTTTACGCTCAAAATTTTAAACTTTGTATACAAATTCATTTTCAATTAATGAAATTTTAAATATTTTTTAAGAAATAATTTCCAATTTTGCCTTCAAAATTTGAGAATTTTAAATGAAAACTCCATATTTTTTGTTCATAATTGAAAAAAATTGTTTATTATTTGAAAAATTTCTTTAAAATTAGACAAGTTTTTAAAAATTAAATAAAACTTTCAGAATTTCGAATTATTTTATACTTTGAAAAGTTTTTTTTTAATTTGGAAACTTTTTTAGAAAATTTCATTACTTTTTTCTTAAATTTCTAACAGTTTTCAGAAAAATTCTCAAATTTTTCTGTTACCAAATAGCAGATTCAAATCCATTATTACAAATAAGCATCAGAATGTTTTTCTCAGACCTTAGTAAATGAAAAAAGTCTGATTTTTAGAAAAAATTGTCAAATATTTGAAAATGGTCAAAGATTCAGTCAAGAATTTGTCAAGTTCTGATAATTTTTAAATTTTTAGGAAATGGTTGAAAACAATTGTCAAATTCTGAAGAAAATTGTAAATTTCATTTTGGCAATTTTTCTTAAAATTCGACAATTTTCTAAAATCTAACACTTTTTCTAAAAATTTGAGAATTTTTTCTTAAAATTTGACATTTTTATTCCGAAATTTGACAACTTTTATTTTAAATTTGAGAATTTACTTTAAAAATTTGACAATTATTTTCAATATTTGACAAATATTGTTTAAAGTTGAAGATGTTTTTCAAAATTCGACAAATTTTACAATGATTCTCAAATTTTTACAATTTTTTTTAAAAATTTTACAATTTTTCTCAAAACTTTAATATTTTACAATTTTTTTTTCAAATTTGACTATTCGGCCGCCGGAAGAAGATTGATGTTTTCATTTAATTAAGCAAGAAATGAGCTCAAAACAGGCCTAAAACCGAGGAAAAAGGATTTATGTTTTGATTTTGATTTGTAAGGAACTGAACTCCAAATCGGCCGAAGGCCGGTAAAGGGAGTTTTTACATTTATTTTAAATTTTCTGAATAATTCGAATTCTTTGTTAAAAAACTAGATTTTTCTTCAAAATTTGACATTTTGAATATGTTGTTAAATTTTAGAAAAAAATTAAATATTTTTTTTCGAAATTAATCTTTGTCGAAAATTTCAAACCTTTTTCCAAAATCACAAGAGTTTCTTAAAGATTGACGGAAAAATTTGAAATCTTGTAAACTTTCTTTCAGGTTACAAAATTTTCTGTAAAATTTAACAAAAATTGACAAATTTTGAAAGAATTGAGAATTTTAAAAAGATGGGAAAACTTTGTTCAAACTAAATACTTTCTTCAAAATTGGACATTTTCTTTATAATCTAACAAAACTTTGAAAATTCTTAACACTTTGTAGAAAATTTGTAAATTTTCTTGGAATTTTAAATTTTTCTTATAAGTTTGATAATTTTTATCGAAATTTTGACAGTTTTTTGAAAAAATTCCAAACTCTTCCGTTAATTAGAGCAGATTTTAATTATTAATTTGAAAGCAGCCTAAAATTTCACTTAACTATTTCTTAGAAGAAATGGTCTTTGTTTTAGAAAAATTCTCTAATTTTGAGAAAAAATTCCCTGATTTTTCGAAAAATTCTCTAATTTTGAGCAAAATTCTCTAATTTTAAAAAAACTTTAATTTTTAGATAAATTGTCTAATTTTTAGAAAAATTGTTTAATTTTAAGAAAAATTATCTTATTTTCAGAAAAATTGTCTTATTTTCAAAAAAATTGTCTAATTTTTAGAAAAAATGTCTAACTTTTAAAGAAATTGTCTAATTCAAAAAAATCGAAAATTTTAAGGAAAATTGTCGAATTAAAAAAAATGGTCAAATTTGTAATGAATGTGTAAAATTTTTGAGAAAAATTGTCAAATTTGTAAAACATTGTCAAATTTTAATAAAAATTTGACAAATTTATTTCAAATTTGACAATTTTCTAAATAATTTGACGATTGATCAGAATTGGTTTTTTGTACTGATTGTTTCCGTTATAAAACTGATTTCAATTATAAGGGAAATTTTACTATTTTCATCACTAGGTGGCACCAAATCGTTTTTTTATTATTATTTTTGTTTTAAAATTATATTAGTCAAAAAAACTTAAAAAAATACCGGAGGGGGGGGGCAATAACGCTGAAAGTTTTTAGACAAACAATTTCGGTTTCATTCGAAAATTTGGCGGTATCGATTACGTGGGCTCCTGGTCATTTTTTACTTGATTTTCAGCCAAAAGTTTTATTTAATTCAGCTTTTGCTAACGACTCATCCGATTGAATTCTTAGATAGCTAAAACAGAGCATAAATGTCTGATAAATACCGGTCAAACCGGAAGTGATGACTCATAACTGATGAGTCTTTAAAAAAATAACGAAAACTTTTTTGACATTATTTAAGTCTCAAATTCACCTTCTTGTAGAATATAAATAAGAGTTGATATAAGTGATATATAAAAAATTGCCCCTAAAAATATTTTTACATCATTTGACCCTCTTTTACCTCCCAGTATCATATAAATAAATACACACAATTTTGACTCCACTTCCGGTGAAACTTATTCATAAATTTTAATTTTTTGTAGAATTTTCTGTGTTCAAAATCAGACCAAAGTTGCTGACATGGTGTCCAGTAAATCATACACAATAATTTTTTGGGTGGTATTCATACTTACATGTTGTGATTTCCACTTTTATGTTCAAAATTGAGGATTATGCGCCCTTTTTCACAATTTAAGGTCAATCATGGCCATGCCTGGCAAAATTCAAAAATATAAGGTCGATACTTTCGCTGCACTGAACTTCAGACAAGATTTTCACAAAAACTCAAAACTTTCTAATGTCAGCTCAAGGATCCTTATTTATTGAAAGAGGATAGCGAGATAAAGGATAGATCTCTCATATGTTATCTCAGAAATGTCCCACCGTTATTAGGTTTCCCAAACCAAGCCTCCAAAATGTCAAAACGCACTACCACCATCCCCATTAAGTATGTGTTTTTTATTGTTCTCAAACACACAAGTTTCTACCCCGACGAAATTTCCCGTCCCTTTTTGATACTCAATAATTGTCGCAATTCGAATAAAAAACAATTTATTTTCAGTCAAGCGTAAATAACACATATCATGTGACTTATGTTACGTGACATGTCATGACAAAGCCAGTAAAAGTGAACAATATCAGCTCAATAGATTTGAAATTTTTAGCAGGTACTTGATAAAACAGATTAATTCCATTTCAAAAACTCAAATACGTTGTTTTTCTTTTTGAAGAGACTGTGCGAGCTGTGTACGAGTTCCAAATTCTGAAAACAAATTTATATTATGATTCAAACAAGATGAAGTATATTTGTTTTATTTCGATGGCCAGAGAAATAAATTTTGAAGCCTCCTCAGTCCCCTTAGAACCCAACTTGGGTTACCCAAGTATAGTGAATATCATAAAATGCCTTTATTTTTACTATGGGACGAGCGTGCTGAATGACCACTAAGTGATAATCGGCACTTCCGAGAACCGGGCCCCTTCATTCATTGATAAAAATTGAGCTTAGTTAAAAAGTTTGCCATACTGACTTTTGCATTTTCAATTAATTTGAATTTTAACATGTTTTATCACTGGTTAACATACGTTTACTCTTAGTCTTACAATTAAAGCGTACAAAATCTTGCCCAAAATAATCATTAAGGGTGTACCCACAGGGAGTTATTGCCTCAGTATATGTATAAATTAAATTTGACTTATTTTGTCTCAATTATAGGCTCGAACTAAAAAAGAAGAATATGTCATTAAATTTTCACGGTAAGTTCTTTATTTGAAGAATTTTATCAAAGATTTCGCAAAACCACTTAAAAGGCATTACATATTTTATCAATATATTCTTGTAAATATGACCCAAACACAAACAAAACTTCAGTAATTTTGGTAGTGTTAAGTATCATCTAGATGCCCGTTTTAATTAACCCAAATTAGTTTGTGTGTCAACTTTTTCCTCAAAATTTTGTTCTGCTTTTCCTTAATACCTGATGATGAATAAAAATTTATTTTGTCTCAAAAACATATACAAAAATTCGCATTGGACTTGTATTTGGCGGGTTTTGCCGAAAATTTGAAATTTTTTTTAAATTTCAAGTCATTTTCATAGATCGAAGTCGGAAATCGTGCTAAACTCTAAGAATATTTAAGCGATATGAGGCAATAATTAAGAATAAACGTTTTGATCGAAAATTCTGACATGTATGAATTTGAATAATCTTATCCAAAATCTAATATTTTACTGATTTGCTGTAAAATTTTCTTATCACATAAAGTTGTGTGGATTCAACCTCGGTTAACCACGTGGTTGACTTCACAGTCGCTTTAATGTCCAAAAACTTGTAAACGTTTTGATCTCCAAAATCCAGTTCGAATCTTTTCGAGATCGATACTGTTTTTTTCAATAAAAGCACAAAAAACTGAAATAACCTCCTTAAGCATCCGAAAGCATAATGTTTTCCGAAAACATCTATATTGCAAATCGGTTATTGCTAATCGCTCTATTAATTCTTCTAAGATCTTACCAGGATAGTTTCTGCTTTCACATAGGCCCAACGTAAAGCCATGAATGCATTCACGATAGGTCCACCTTTTGAGTAATGAGGGTTCAACTATTCTCAGAATTTTGATTGTAGGTGAATTTTGTAGAACTTCATAAAGTCGCAAACGTTTACTTTTTTGAGTAATTGATGGAATTGAGTTTAGAAAGTCTGTAGGCTAGGGTTTCAAAATAAGTTACTTAAGGTTGATTTTATTCTGGTATCATGCGTTTTTGTTGAATAATCATGCTTTTTTTAATTGTTACTATCAGGAGGGACAGCCTTTAAAACACACTTTGAAAATAATCTTCCTAATAAAATATTGGATTTTCAGACCGACTACAAAAGACTTGCGGAGACTTATAAAATAAACTAAATGTTTTTTCACTTCCGGTTTTTCGGATATCCAATTGTCAAATCGTCGAATTGGATACAATGTAGAGAAATATTTTAGAAACTATTTATTTCCACTTTTTTCAGATATTCATCTTCAAATCGTATTTACGAACATTTATTTTCTAAATAAGAGTTTTTCAGGGCAAAATTTTTAATCAACTCTTAATTATTAATGAATCACTAATTCCAGAATCAGCATTATTTTTAATTTAGCTTTATGAATCATGACTCATGATTCATGAGCAATATTCAAAAATGAAACTCAAAATCGGATACATATTTTCGAAAATTCGTTTCGGAGCTGTAATGAGATATTTTTTAACTTGCGAAAATTAAGCTTTCACATTTTGTTGTTGGAAAGGTGTTTTTATAAATAAAATTCAAATAAAACAATGTAAATAAGTAGCAACAGTAAATTCGGACAACAAACGGCATACGATTGGTCTAAGCCTCGAATGTTTTTCGAAAAAATGGTAAGATGATCTGATAAGAACTAGTTTTGTCATGTCAGATATTGAATTAAATTTTCGAGTTCTGGCACTTTAAAGTTATGTCAAATATAAATTTATTCAATGAGTGAGTCGCCTAATTAGTGACAATTAATTTGTGTTTGTCTAATTGATCAGTATTTTTCTTTCAACTTAACACTCCCGCTGTTTTCGAGGAAATATGTTCGAGGTTATAAAATATTAGTAGACGAGAGGTCCCGCCATATTTATGTCTCAAAGAGGGGGTGGCGGAAATTCCGAAGACCCACGTTGGTCACGACACAAAAAAAAAGATGGCACAAAAATCACTTCAAGTAATCTAGGGGATTGAAAATTGTTCAGTCAAGCGCAGGGAACAAGGATCGAACATAGGGGTATAAGGGGATATGTAAATGATGTAATTACCCTTTTTACTACCGAAAGGAAACTTGCTTAATAACAGGATATAATAAAAACATTCCAATTTTTTTTGTTGAATACTGCCATTAAGGGGGTGGCATAAGTCCAGCAGATTTGTACATTTTTCCAGAGCAATATATTTGAAAAAAAGAAAAATGTGGAAATCTATTTTTTTTTATTTTTACGTTCAATAACAGTATTCATTCTTACAAACGTTCACATTTTTATTTTCTTAACATAACTAAGTATAAGAAATAACTAAGGTCTGATTTAGTTAAAAAAATTAAAAAACACTTTTCACTGTACATCCATTTCCAACTTAAGGGCCTCGGTGCATTTTGACAGATACGGATATCCGCGCATATGGGCTATTGATGAAAAACTTTTTACTGGGTTTATATCCATTATTATCCCCGGGTCACTCAAAAAACTTATTCCCTATTCTTTTAAATGTATTTTTCTCAATATACCATCAAAATGATGTTTCATAATCCAGGCAATTTTTGTAACTACAGAATTTTCCAATTAATGCTTTTAAAGAAAATTTTGAGTTCGAATTAAAACTTCCGAATTCGACAATTATGAGAAATTTTTGAAAAAAAGTTCCGAACATTATAAAAAAATGCCTTATTTTGTATTCAAATATTTTTTGCATTATTTGTTTTCAAATCAACGAGAAAAAACTCTTCAATATGGCTACTTTAACTTTTCGCGTAGGTGACCACAAATTTTTTATATGCCATTTGAAAAATCATATGACACTTTTTGAGATTTTTTGTCGAAACTTTTTGGAAATATTTCGAAAATTTTCCTCATTCCTGGTCAAAATTTTTCAACTATTTTCTGGAATCCTTACTGAAAAATATAGGAATGCCTACTTTCACTATATTTAAACATGTCACCGTTTTGTTTCAAAAAACGATTTATAAAGTAAAAATATTCAATCTGAAGAAATTCAGATTATACAAAGTAAGCTCAAAAAAGGCAACTTGTATTCAAAAAAGTTTTAATACGAAAATTTCAAAGTGGCAAAAAGTTTCCCATCAAGACAAGAAAAATTGAAAAAAGTGGAAATCTGTCAAAATGCACCGAGGCCCTTAACCCGACTATAGAATTTTTTAAGCCGATATTGATAAACTTTATTTATTTTCGGGTGTACTCCGTCGAAAAGTCTCCAAAAAATTCTGCACATTCAAAAATTTCTTCGATATCAAAGTTATTTTTCCATGATAAACGGTAAAAATTGGCAAAAAGTAAAGAAAAACAATTTTTTTTTAGGTAAAAATTGATCTTAAATTGCGTTTTAATATTAAAAATTTCCTCAACAGTTTCAAAATAATAAACGCGCGACCTACCGATTAGTTGACATACGGCAATTTAATAGATACCAGAACATCTAATATGTGATTCTGCCTGATTTTTTATGGAGAGTTAAAAAAACCACCGATAGAAAATTTTGGTCTTGATTTTGGGAAAATTTTCATAATTTTTCTGAATAAGTCAATAAAAAATATAAAATTTTATGATTTTTCAAACAGCGGTCAGAAAATATGTAAGAATCCATGGAAAAAGTAAAAATGGCTCTTTTTTTGGTTTTACCCACAGATTTCAGTTATCAAAGGAGAAAAATTTTGGACGAAAAATGCGGAAAATTTAATAATGCTTTGATTTTTTTCAAATTTTTCCGATTTCAAAGATGAAAACTTGAGCTCAAATCTTTCCTTAAATAAATAAAAAATTATTTTAATGAGCTGGATCATATATGTTCTGGTTGAGCTAACAATAAGGACAAAAAAAACTAACTAATTACTTTCGTGAGTTATATTGACTTCAATCTTCCGGATTTATGCCACCCCTTAAAAATTAATCAGGACCACAGAAACTAAAAACCCTATTCCTTGCACGTTAATCGCTAAATCGCTAAAACTTTCCGTGTCAAAATAACCAGACTGCTTTGAAATCGTGAAATCTTCTTCATTTGCTGATTCCGAAATATTTGGGTGAAATTTTACAAATGGAATGGGAAAGTAAACCATTTTACCAGGAATGACGTTAGCAATACAATTTTCGAGATATTCTTGGGTGATGTTTGAACTTGAATCTGCAAATATTATTAAATCATCATTGATGATTCGACCAAGTTTTACCAGTTTTTTAACAATATAATCCGAACTAGCAGATATTTTAGGTATCTTTTCAAAGTTTTTGATGTTTATTTGACTCAGGTAAGACAGCAGTCTAAACTTACACAGAAGTTATGAGAAATCTTATAAACTCTCCTTGAATTTGTCTCGTTTTAATTCACCGACTTAACCCTTATTCGAACTCTGTACCCTTATTCGTATGATTTTTTGTCGAGATAAAAACAATTATAAGCCAATAAACGTCTATGAAACCATGTACCCTTAACCATGTACCTTAACAATTTTCGGCCAAGCTGAGATGTTCGAATGTCGTTTAAAAAAATTGATCAGTAATGCTGTAACAGCATGTCATATTTTTGCTCCCATTTTTAGCTTTTGCAGAATCTACTATCGGTCAATCAAAACCGCAGGGGGTTTCTTAACAAAAAAAATTATAACAAAAAAGTTTTTTAACAAAAAAATTTCGAACAAAAACAGCATTTTTAAACAAAGAAATTCTTTAACCTCCTCACACCCAGAAACAAGAACTTCGCCTCACTCCCAATTGCCTATCTATAGGCACTTTTTTGAGCGCTTATTCCGGGAAAACTGGATTAGATATCAATTCACTTATTTTTCACTGATTTATATCAAGGATGGAATTAAGTGTATAACACATAACATTTTTAAATTTCGAAGTCTGTGAACTCGATAACTGCGAGAGAAAAAAGCGGTTTACTAATCTCATATTTCTCGGAAAACCATACGTTTTTAAGAATTACCTATAAGTTACAAATTATTCAGTGCCACTATGGCTACCAAGGCCATTTCTCGGATTTGCATAAGCTGATCTATATCGTCTGAAAATAAAGATTCATTTCTCCGCGCGTCAAAATAAAGCACTAAAATGAGAAATGAAATTGTACCAGAATAATTTTTGTTTTCATTTTGAAGGCTTATAACGGTAAATTAGAAACAAAAATAAAATATATAACGATTAGGTCTAAATATTGATAAATATCACATAAAATTAAACTCTTATTGATTATTATCAGTAGAAAAATGGGGTTTACTTTCAAGTGAAATTCGTTAATTTTTCAGAAATATATGATGATTATAAATTAGTAAGTCAAACCTTGGCTTTCCAAAATTGTTCTCTGATTTTAAATATCTCTAGCCATTGTCCATAAAATGGTAGTTTCGACATCTTTGCATCGAAACTTACATTTTCAAAATGAAAAATTAATTGTTTTTGAAGATAAAAATAAATTTGTTTCGTTTGAGGATAAAAATAAATTTGTTGTGTTTGATCAGGATGGCAAAAGACTGAAATAGAACATACTGACTATATATGGCTGGCTGTGAGCTTGATTACTATGTTTGGTATCAACCTAAGCAAATTTGAGGAGACTTTGATCAGGAAATCTGAAAAACAAAGCAATGTGGTAAAATATATTTTATATATGTAACGGAAAACTTTATTTTTGAAATATAAAATAAAGTAAAATGCTCAATTTTACAGAAGGAGATCTTGAAGATTTTGTTGACTACTCAGTTGAAAAGACTCAGACGGATGATCTAAGTGATTCTGAAGATGAAATTGAACCGTTTGCTATCCAGAGAGAGTTGCTCATTCAAAAAAAACTACAGTCAGCCGATTATCCCATCATATTATCTCATATGGACCATATGATATGGTCATAATTTCTTAAAAACCCTAAAAATGTCTTGTAATCACTCTTTGTGCCACCAAACCCAAGCCCAATTTTTCGTCTAACAAACAGTTTTTCACGGTTTTGTGCGCCGATCACGAATGCTGATTTTCTTTCAAAAATTAATTGCAAAAAATTAACAATATTTTTGACCCACTGAAATTTTCATGAGGACAGTTTCGTTAAAAAAACTTTTTTGCTGAAAATTTTTTTTGTTGAAAAATTTTATTTGTTAAGAAATGTTTTTATTTGTTTAAAATTGTTTTTTTGTGAAAAATGTTTTTTGTTAAAGAATGTTTTTTGTTAAAAAATGTTTTTTATTAAAAAAAGTGTTTTTGTAGGAAATGTTTTGTTAAAAAATATTTTTTGTCAAAAAAAAGGTTTTCCCAATCAAAACATTTTTGCCCAATTTGAACGTTATTGGCGGAGGTTAACTTTTTTTAAGATTGAAGTTTCGTAACTGTCTTTTGGCAGAAGAAGGGCAAAAAAGTCAATAAGCACAAAACATTATTTTGGCATTTCCGGTCTAAAAAACTTTATTTTTACAAAAATTATTGGATTCGTATGCTAAACCCCTGTGAGCACAAAAAAAAAGTTCCGCCAAGGCACCAGTGCCTATATATACTAGTATAGGCATTTTTTCAATGCTTATTGCAGAAAGCCCAAGGTAGTTGGAATTTCAATTTTTTTGCACAACGAAGTTTAAACAATATATTTTTGCATCCGACATTTTATATACTAGAATTTTGATGTGTAGTTCTAGAAAATTAACTTATAAAAGCAAGGTATAGCAAATCACGTAATACAAGCTCACAGTGGTGTTCACAAAATATTTTGCTATCGGAATCGATGCACAAGGATCTGACCTACGTCATTGTTTTTTAGATTTGATCTATACATGATCAATCAAAAGTTATTTTTAAATAGGTCTTAAATTTTGATGAGAAAATCATAAATTTTCATAAAAAACTGTTATTTTCCCCTATAAAAGCAGATTAGTACACTTTTGATATTATTTCTGAGTTGATGTCCTAATCAAGTGACTCTGAACAATTTTTAATTGCTTAAGTGGATTGTGGGTGCTTCCAGCAATTTGCTTGGGAAAAATAAGCCCTTTTAAAAACTCAAATATCTTTTGTGAGAATTGAGTGAACGTTAATTTTTCCAATTGTATATTGTAGTCCGTAACCTTGAAAAGTCAAAAATTGATTCATTTTAAAAAATATTATCACATCAACTTTTAAATGCATAAAACCTTTATGCTGGTATTTCTTTCCATTGAATATACCGTCATATCCACGTATCCAAAAAATCACATAATGCCGATATTATTGGTCAGAAAAAAATTCTCTACATTGCAGTCAAGCATATTTATAAATTCATCTTAATTCGCCGAAAATTATTTTTGAAATTCCTTGCTATAGTTAAATATAGGCAAAATGTAGATTATTTTACAAAAAAAAGTATACCTCACAACAGTACATGCGATTTTTTTCTCTTTTCATAAATCCTTTTTATATGTCTTATTAAACTTTTGAACCAAGAAAATTTTAATATTTTTTTTATATTTATCGCAATCACTATTCATGCTGATTTAATGCGCGCCATTTTTACATTGATAAGGCTAAAAATTGAATATTGAAAAGGCGCAAAAAATCTGAACAACTATCATATTGAATACTTTCATTAAGAGTAAATTTTATTGCGAGTTAATTTTTTGTATTCTGAAATGATACCATATCTGGAATTATTTTCCGTTTTTATGCCAGTCCGAAACGTATTTTCTGGAAATTTTCTAGAATATTGGTCAAAGTTCCAATTTTATTTTGGTCTGAATTTCGTGAAAATTGATCACTAATGGGTTATTTTGTTTTTGATCATCTCATTATTCGGGCATTTCAGTTAGCAAGCGGATTTCAATGTTCTAGAAAAAATATCCAGAAATAATTTGGTGTTTTTTTTTAATTGCAAACGATTCCGAGGTGCTGGATGGTCAGGTGCAATTTGAAAAATACCGAATTTGCGACCGTGGTCGAAAATAACTACTGCCCCCACAATCGCCTTAATTAATTTTTTAATGATTAAAAATATTTTCGTGAATCCTTAAAATTGAAAATTTTGAAATATCACTCTGAAGAAAATATCTGTTCCTGAAACTAATAATCTTGGTTTTGAGTGTCAATCATGCACAAAACACTTTCCTAAAAAATGACTATTTTCAAATTTCAGAAAAAAATCTCAAAAAATCAACTCCCCGTTATATTTGAACAAAATTTCCAAAAAAAAATAAGTTATTTATTTGACATCCTTGCAAAATTCTTTATAATTTATTCGAACGAGACAATTCTACAATGTTTTTTTTGCCGTTTTTAGATGATTCTAAGTATGCTCGTGCATATATATATGCACTGTGCTCACACGGGTTAAGAGCGCAATTAAGATCCAAAAAGACACTTCTAAAAACTCTCTGGATGAATGAAAATCCGAAAATTTCACCAAAAAAAATTTTCTCAAGAAAAAGCCAATTTTCCAATCAGCTTCATCAGAATTTGTATTGGTATTTGAAAACATACTTTTTTATCTAAATCGCGCTCTGAGGTACATGAATCCAATAATTTTTTGAAAAATAAAGTTTTCTAGACCGAAAATGTCTAAATAGTCATTTTTTGTCGTGTGAGTTTTTTGCTCACTTACTGCCAACTCAGTATACCTGGGTACATTATACAGTATAGGGTACATTATACTGTATAGGGATGCGCTCTAACTGACAGATATTTTAAAGGTGGTAAGTGTACCAGTTAAAGAGCAACGACTATATATCTTGTTTCAACCCATTTGAATCAAAAACGATTTTGTATTGTACAATCCGTAGTTGTACAATACAAAATCGTTTTTGATTCAAAGGGGTTGGAACAGAATATGTGATACGGTCCTTTTTAAGTTCATCGAACAAAATGTTAGAAAAAACGCGTAAACGAAAAGATATGAATGTTAAGTTAAGCTCTTTACTTGTTATTTAATTTTCTCTATGCAGAATGTATACATTAAATACGCTTTAAATGACACATAAGAATCATATGGTATGAATCATACCGTATGATTCATGCCAAAATTAAACTAAAAATATCAGATTTCAAAAACTTTCCGTTAACCAAGGTTGTTCAAAATTATCCTGTAATAATGCCATATTTCTTAAAATTTCTTTGCTTTTCTTAAATTTGTGTGGTTGCTCATCTTCTGACGTTGTAAAGATAGTAATGAGTTCGTAGCTTTCGTCATTTTTTATGCTTTGATAAAAATATTTCAAAAACTCTTCGTAATCTTTCTCATTTTGGTCTAATGAGATTATAATCTTTACACATGGCCGATGAGTGGATGTGTTTATGTATGACAATCTGCAATGGAATAAAAAAATTATCTTAAATTTAGGGAGGGGCTCAGTTGTTGAAAATATGTTTAACTTAAAATTTATTTTTGATTCAGAAACCTTCAAATTCGAAAAATCACTATTGCTTATTTCAGTTTGGCGAAATTTACGAAAAGCATAAACCGTGTGTCACAGTGTGTGTACCTAGGAAATTGACAATTTGAAGGCTCAATGTTTTTTTTGTTGAGACATCGGAATAGATTTGAAGTCAATTTGAAAATTGAGTTTTTTTCGTCGTTTTCTAAGTGCGTAAATTTTCTCGGCAATAAATTTGGCCCGCAAACTAAGGCCCCCTTGTATTTCTTTCGAATTATTTTCTGAATCCCCCCCTATTTTATTTGCAGAATGCATAAGTATAATGCAGCATCAGTTCTGCTGCATAACGCTTCAAATTGAGAAGCGATTTCGAAAATTAGGTTTTTTTGAGATATTTTACTACTGTTGTAGATAAAAATGCGAATTTTAAGATAATTTTATCGTCTGATTTCAAAATTTTTGAAGCCAAATGTCAAAAACCCAAAAATATTATTCGCTTATTCCATGCCTTAGAGGTTTGAATTCTTTTGTTAATTCAAATCTTTTTGAAATTTTTTGTGTCGGAAAATTGCATTGTGCCAGAGCCAAGGTAGCATCAACCATATATCTTATACCAAACCATGGTTCAACTCGTAGAAATCCACGATTCATTTCTAAAAAGGACAACCTTTCACATTGTTTCCCTAAATTGTATCGAGATATTTCACTTTTAATTCGAGAGATCAGCTCCTCAACCTCATCAGCTTTCCACGAATTATGAGTACATGAGACATTGTTTGAATTGCAGGTAAAGCTTAATTATATTTTAGAAGATCCTGTCACAGAGGGTCTTAGACCCTAAAAACACAGGACTCCTGTGGGCCATAGTATGAGCCCGAAGGACTTTTTTTTGGATTTTTCGGATTATCAGTTTTTGAAGTAAAAACTTGGTAGTGTATTTATAAGACCATTTGTTGAGAGTTTTTTGGCCAATTTTTGTTTTTCTTAAAATTTACCAAAACCCGAAAAACTAAATCATTGTAAAATGTTCAATTATTTTGTTTGTCATGTCCCGAAACCCATAAAATTAAAGGTATTCTCAGATAAAGAATATTTTTAGCGCTGCAAAGCAAACATTTGTCTCATAGCCCTTTATCACACTTTGCTTAGAATGCGTAGCCAAATAGGAGAATAAATACAGTAGAAGAATTACATAGAAAAACCGACGTGGCTACGCATTTTAAGCAAAGTGTGACAAGGGGATATACTGTAAAACACTTCTTAAAATTTTCATAAATTTTAGGAAAAAAGTTCACAATGAATGAAAAATTAATAGGCGTCAAAATTATATCAATAAGGTTTCCATAGGAATGTTCATTATACGAAAGATTTTAGCTCATTTTATAATTTTACTAAATAAGAATTCGTAGAGAACTTAATGAAACCCAAAATTTGATCGAGAAAGATATATTTATGATATTTTAAGAAACTTCAAAAATAATAAGTATTCAGTGAAAATTATGTTGGCAACGGTCAGAGGTGAAAGTTCACATCGACTTTAACATTATGCGCTTATGTGACATTTATGTCATTTACGTAGTACGAATTAGTACCCTTGAAAGCCTGTTTATGTATGCATCAAAAACAATAAATTTATCAACCTGGTGTTTTGATCAAAATATTCCCATTCAATGACGTCGAATCTTGTCTCTGGAAAAACATCCATTTTTGACACGATAGGTTCTATTAAATCTTTTGAAACTGGCATGTCCTGTAAAATGTTCTGAATCGACCATTCCGATTTGAGATCGTTCGTGATTTTACACTCACCCTATCTTTAGGCAGAGACTGTGCCGTGATACATGAAAACAAGTAAAGTCAACTCCAAGTAAAGTCTGAAATGTTTTCCAAGGTATTTTTTTCAAGGCACCGCCCCTATTTATGACGATAACGAGAACCGGAATATAATTTTTTTCGTAAGTTTGAATCTCGGTGGGCCAAAATTTTTTTTCTTCCAGCTGATGAAACGTTAAATTTTTATGTTTGTGCATTCTCAAATGAAAATTTTCTTCACATTCAATGTTTTAATGCAAAATGTTTTTCGAACATGTTTTTCGATATCGCTTATGTACTATAGTCTATAGCCTATAGTTATAGTCTATAGGCTATAGTTTTCTCATTATAGTCATGGATAAGTGTAGTGCCGTTTAAAAAACTACCTTAAAATAAATTTTAGCATACTATCAAAAATAATATAAATGAACTATTCAAAATAAACAAAACAACGTTCCATTAGTTTGTTTTTATGATCAACTTTGGTCTGAATGCGTCAAATATTTATATACATATTATATATTCTATATATTATATACATATCATATATACATATATTTTTCGTCACCCTTAACAAAATAATTTAAAAGTTTTATGAAAAAAATGAATATGAAAGAAATTCTCTGCGAATTATTCTCTGCCAAGAATCTCTCTGCTAAGTATCAATTTATAAACGGTTCACAATGTAAAATTTTAGCTTTGGTGACTCTGATGATCAACATTTTTTTTATGGTATCCCCCAGACCTCGGCAAGCCAGCAAATTTGTGTGGCTTTGCTTGGATTGGCTTGGTTTTTAGCTTGGCTTAATTTTTTAGCTTGGCTTGGTTTTCAGCTTGGCTTGGTTTTTTAGCATGGCTTGGTTTTTGGCTTGGTCTGTGGCTTGGTTTGGTTTTTTGGCTTAGCTTGATCGTTGGCTTGGTTTTTCCAAACAATATTAAACGAAAAAATTGAATCATATTTTTTATTATATTGTTTTGTTCGAGATATAATAATACTATTTCATAAAATTAACAATTTTTTTGACTAGTTTTGGTTTATTACCATCATCAAAATGCAAAAAAATACAAATAATAGTTTAACAAAAAGTTTTCGCAGAGTAATTTCGCAAAATAAATAGCAATGGGCTGCAAGTATTTTGTAAAAATTGATAAGTACCAAAAAAATAATAATCCCGTCATTATGAATTTTAAATATACAGAACTGATAACTGTACCTCGAATTTCGAAAATAGGGAAAAAACATTAGAAAATTAAAAAACTATTTTTGAAGATAATTCCTAACCCAAAACCAGGATAAATAACAAAATTGAAGAAATAAAACTAAGAAATTCAAAACCAAGTCCTAATAACATTGCTCGGGAAGAAAATAATGACTCTGAAATGGTTTTTTACTCCCTAAGTATACAGTATAAAAGTTTTAAATGTTCAAAAATTGCCTCCAAAATTAACAGTATACTAAGAAAATATACTCCCGAATTTAGATTTAATATATGTTTCGGAACTATAACTCCTGAAAATATTATTTTACCTAGATTAAAAGCAAATAAAGACTAATTGTTCACACCAAATTCATGTTATAGATTCATTTGCAACTGTGGTATAAAATATTTCGGAGAAACTTCTTAAATATTCAAATCCCGTATATTACAACACAAAACTAGAAAAGATAGCTGGGTTGATAGACAAACAATTGACTTTGAACAATTTCAAGAATCATTATTTTTATCTCATGGTAGCGAACCAAGCACTACTGAACGTTGTCTTCATTACATAGTACAATCCGAATTTATTAGAAAAAATCTTTTTCGGAAATTGAACGTAAAACATTTGAGGGACTTATGATAACTTTCGAAAACCAGAATTAAACAAAGCAGTTAAACATATATCCGCCAAATTCATACTAACTTTCTCTGACGCATTCGTCACAAATAACATGGTGACACGAACGGGCTCTTAATTTTGCAAAATACTAGAAGCCCGTTGTTATTTATATTGCGAAATTACTATGCGAGAAGTTTTTGTTAAACTATTTTTTTGGAATCACAATTTTTTTATCACAATACATAAAAACCAAGCTAAAGATCAAGCCAAGACAAAGGCAAAGCCAAGCTAAAAAACCAAGCCAAGGACCAAGCCGAGCAATCTCTCGCTTGGCTTGGACCAAGCCAAGCCACACTTGCCAAGGTCTGCCCCCCAACAGAGTGAGAGAAAAACTTCAAATGTGCTTGCAAACCTTTAGAATTTAGTCTCGAGCTCTCATCCCGTTTCAAACACTTGACCTGAATTTCGAATTTGATATCTTCGATTATTTTTGTAAGCTTGTCGATATGGATATTAATGATGATGTCATGGATGCGATAAAATTCAAGAGGCGATACCACTGGATATATTGTAACTGCTTCACTGAATATTGACCTTTTCGTCGCTCCAGAATAAGAATCAGAAACTTCAAAATTTTGACCACGATGAGTTGTGGAACATGCTGAATCTTAATAAAATAATTGGGTCGGATACGCCAATCATGTTTTATGTTAATATGCCGCAAAGATTCTGTATACAAAATTTTGTCCGAAATAAACTACTGAGATAAAAACTAAAAAAAACCTAAAATCAGATTTTAGGATCTTCCGTAAATTTCTTTGCACCGCGCTTAATAAATAATGTTAAAAGTTTTGCCGGTGACAGCTATCCCCATAAATTAATTGATGAAAAAATATCAATATATTGCATAATTTTATAAATTTCAATAGAAATATTGCATTTTTGTAACGTTTTCGAATTTTTATTCTTCGTCTTCAGAATGAGAAATATGTTTTTAGTCGAAAAAAGCAGAGACAGAATAATTTGGCAATTGAGCTCTCTGATTTGATTGCCTAAGTGAAAGCCCAATTGTTAACCCCCTCACACCCAAACGCCATTCGGGGACGCAAGATTTTTCAAATCCCTAAAACGAGATAGACATTTTCTATCCACAGACTTTTCATTCATGTGTGTCATAGATTCCCATTTTCGTTTCTAGTAATTTGTTTTCAAATTGATTACGTACTAGCACTTCAAAAGATATTTTTTCCTACTTTATTTTATGATTTTCGCCCAAATTTCGTAAAAAATCATAGCGTAAATTACGACACCAAATTAAAATTCGAGGACTCGATTTTAGGAAATTATCTAGGCTATCTGGTACTTATTATATTTTTTCTTTGTTTTTATTGAGAGTTTTATTTTTACTCAAGTGGGTTTCTCTGAAAACTCGAAAACTACAAAAAATTTAGTTTTTCGCGAATTATTATTATTTCGAAGGAAATAAGTTTAATTTTTTGATTAGAAATTAGATGAATCTCTAGTTTCTTCAACGAATTTAAACATTTTAATCATTTGCTTTTCATACCATTTCAATTTCCTCACTTTTCTTTGCAGAATCACTAAGTCCTCGAGTCTGGTATCATTATCTAAGTAGTCAACAAAATTACGAGTCTGTTCATCTTAATAGGATTTTTAAAATTTAAATTTCATGTTTTTAAATAATGATTTCCGTCGGATGAATAATTAAGATTTATAAAAATTGTATTTTACGCCATCTAGATTAAATACGACGATCAAAGTCTTGTCAAGCTGCTGCAAAATCTAGCTGAAGCCTGATTTATTTATATCCCGCCGAGTAATCAAGCCCACAGCAGGCCGAAAAACTGAGTTGTCCTCTTTTTAGTGGCTTGACATCTTGATCAAATACAATTATTTGTATCCTCAAATACATTTATTTTCATCCTCAAAAATAGTTTTTTACCGATTTTTGAAATGTACTTTTTTGGTACAGAAAAATAGAATTTATCATGTTGTATGATAATGAATAGAGATATTTTCACTCAGAGAAAAGATTCAGAAAGCCAAGGTTTGACTTATTTATTTATAATTTCCATATCACTCTGGAATATTTTTTTTTGTTGAAAAAACCTATACTTCATTTTTTCGGCTTGTATTGACTAAAGATAATTAAATTTTTGAAAAAATTAAATTNTGTCATCTTCTGCATGTGCAGATTTCAAATTTGTTAATTTTGGGATAAAGTCTGCGTCAATCATTATGTTTTTACTTCGTATTGAACCATGAACAATTGCATTCGCATGCAATTCCTTTAAAAAAAATTCAGAAAACAATCAATAAACGATAAAAAATTGTGCTCAAAGGCGCCGAAAATAACGACGTTGACTAATAGGGGCTTTGAAAATAAGACACAAACGCGCAACGGGCGCCTGAAGATCCCTTTTTAGATATAAGCGATATATATCATACATAGGCCGTCCGCGGTTGTCCCCTAAGCCGAAACTAGACACTGGTTGAAAAAAGTATAAATCTCGAAAATTTTAAAAAGTTTCAATTTCTTGAAATTCGAATTTTTCGAAAAATTTTGAGCAAAGCTTCTGATTGGTCCGTATATTTTAGTGAGAGAAACTCTTGGAAATAAGGTATTTCTAAAATAGGCTGGTTTTTAGCCCCAATTTCTAGATAAACCGCGGACGGCCTAATCATACAACCAATTGTTTGGTAAATTTTTATTCAAATTAAGAACATATGAAGACCAGAAATATTTGAGGTCAATTGCGTCATAAGAATGACGAATTATATGTGTAACGATCCATTTTTAGGAAACTTATAGATTTCGAAGAAAAATTAAATTTTTTGGATATTTTTTGATAAAACATGTGATGAATTTCTTTGTGAAGAATGTATGTGCACCGCCTGATGAGCGAAAATTTGAAACCGGATTTCCGGAAAAGTCTCAACAAGTGATCCGATCGCATTGACAAAATAAACTGAAGATTGCTATGCTTGGTTCGAAAAATACCCTCAGAAGATCACTGGATTCAATTCAAAATCAAGCAATGCAGTTCATAATTGATTTTATTGGTGGATATATTATGTTCCTCTGTTTATGAGTCCTAATTGTATGTTGCTCACTTATTTTTTAAAGGAATTGTTTTTTACATTCTGACGATTATGAGATTTCAAATTAAAATAAAAGTCATCTGTGTTTCAGTGATACACTTTACATACACTTCTGACCACACGCAACAAAATCAACACATTTGAATAATAAATGTCATAACTTACCTGAATGCCCTTTGCAATACCAGTAATAATTTGTTGAATTCTTATGGTGGTCATTTCCTTTAGTCTTTCCCAATGATGTTCTTTGTAATGTTCAAATAATTCATTTAATGATCCTTTTTCTGAAAATTCTGCAAAAGTATAAATCGATCCTTCGTGATAATAAGACCCAAATTGCTTGAGTACATTCGGATGTTCAAGTTTTTTCACCATATTATTCACAACTATTTGATGAAGCATCGATTTTTTTTCAGATGCAGTCAATCCAGATATTTTCGAAATCTTACTCACCAATTCGGTTGATTCGTCAGTTGATAGTTTTGCTTTTCGGATTTGAGTTATGACTCCAGTTTTTATAAGACCTCCAACGACCACTTCGCTCTTAACTAATTCATGAATCTCTTGCATTTGGCAATAACTACGTGTCACAAAAAAAAAAGCTACAATTGAGTTTAAGGGGGTAGCAGCGATGTGGCAGATTGGTACATTTTTTCGGAGTGATTTATGAAAGAAAAAAATGTGAAAATTATTTTTTTAATTTTTATCTTTAATAAAAGTGTTCATTCTTGCAAACGTTTATATTTTTAATTTCTCAACATTCTTAAGTATCTGTAAAAATATCAAAAACCACTTTCCATTACAACTCCATTTCCAACTTGACCCGATGTGTGATTTTTTTAAAAGGCGATATTTATAAACTTCAGACATTTTCGGGTGTAACTAATAAGTGGGAGAATCATTATCCACATGAAAAAATTTCTATAATATGAAAGTTTTTTTTCCATGAAACAAAGAGAAAAACAGCTTTTTAGGAAAAAAATGACCTTCAATTAAGTTTAATTATAAAAACATGTTCTGATTTTCAACAGTAAAGTAGCCTATTACACTCGCAATTTTATATAAATTTTTTGAAAAAAATAAAATTTTCATAAATTGCGTGCTAAATGGCACAAACCGGTGTCACAAGCAAGTGTTGTTAATTTTATCAGTAGTTTAGAAACAATATTCGCTTGACCTTTCCATCGATTGAAATACGGAAATCAAATAGATACTACAAAATTTCACATGTCATTTGGCTTTATTTTTTAATGAGATTTCAAAAAACCAACAATAAAAATTCTTGGACTTAATTTGCGGAAAATTTTCATAATATTTCTAAAAAGTCGACAACAAAATGACAAATAAACATTTCCTGATTTTTCAAACAACAGTCACAAAATATGTAAACATGCATGAAAAAAGTTAAAGTTGCTTTTTTTTCGTTTTTATTCACAGATTTTAAAAAATTAATAAGAAAAAATTTTGGACGAAAAGTGCTTAAATTTTCATAATGCTTTGAATTTTACGAATTATTAAATAGAAGTTTGAACTCAAATCGTTCCTTCAATAAATAAAAATGATTTTAATGAGCTGATACACATTTATTTTGGTTCAGCTAACGATAATAAGCACAAAAAATAAACCTACTAATTATTTTCGTAAATTAAATTGACGTCAGTCTGCCACATCGCTGATACCCCTTTAAGGTGCAATAGGAACGGCAAAAATCGACCAGCGCAGATTTTATTTTTTTCTGAGCACCTCAGTTTCTGTGCTTAAATTAAGCGAAAAAAATTTCGCAAATATGTCCCTTTTTTCGAAAGTTTTTCTTTCGATAATTTCGAAAACAATTTTTGCTTATCATTAAGCTTGAAACTTCTTAATCTTCTTTGACAAGCTGAATTTAATTTGCCGTTTCTAACTTAGTCAACGGGAAACTTTCGTACATTGGGAACAATGTTAAAGCATAGATGAGAATTTGGAAAACACTTTGCGAAGTATATATATATATACCGTGGTATATTGCGTGGTATGATATATAATTAGGAGTTTGAAGGAACCATTTTGAGTGGGCATTGAATCATTTACAGTATTTAAGATGGTTTTGAGCAATCGCTCAGTTATTGGCACTCCCCTCTTTTTTTCTCAAATTTTTTTTCATAATAATTTTTTTCATGAAACGATTTTGTAAAAATAATTTTTTTTAAAAAAATAGACTAAAAAGTTTTTATGAAAGGATCCTTTAACTATTCAAGCTTCACGGAGTTTGAAAATTGAAGGCAATTCAGGACATATTCTTAGAAGTTTCTTGATCTAAAATTTTTTTTAATCTTTCCTTAAAGTAATAAAGCACTTAGATAAAAAGTCATTCCGCGCGTAGGTTGAGGTTTTCCTGGGTTTTTGAGTTGGGTTAATTCTTTTTGGAAAATTCCAAGTATACCGAAATTGCTTACGACGTTCAAAACGATAACTCAAAATCAATACGCTGTACATTTGCAAATCGCCTTGGAATCTGAAAAATATAAAAAAAAACTTTTTTTCTTTATCAACTTAAAAACTATACACTCAACTTATTAGAAACTGTTCAGCCTAACTGTCTGTTTCAAACTGGCCCACACTAAGTCTTCAAACAAGCAATAAATTCACTATTAGCTAAGGTACAACCTTATGCCTAATCAGTCACAAAAAAATAATATATATGATATGATATTGATTTCTTTATAATAATATAATAAATATGATATCATATATCCTTTTCCGAACGGAACTCCATCTCAAAAACGCTCACTAACTCTTTAGCGCGTGTTCGAATCCCACTGATGTTGTCTAAGTGATTGTCTTAAGAGTGATTGCTTGACTAAAGTGATTGCTTGAGTGATTACACATCGATAAAATTTAGCGGTCCCATTTTCAAGACCCTTGCTTATTATCAGATTCAAGATAATCACTAAGGCAACATGAGTGGGATTCGAACACGCGCTATAGAGATAGTAAGCGTTTTTGAAATGGAGTTCCGTTCGGAAAATGATATTCATTTCTTAACAAAACTGCCCAATAAATAAATACCGTGTTCACACCATTTTACATTTCGGCTTTTGAAAACGACTCATGCCATTCAGTTCTTATATCGAAGATTATCCCTACTCCTGCGTTTTCACTGTGACGTCACAAAAATAGACAGTGTCCAATAAAATCACACGATTGTCGACTTATTTAAAAAAAATCATGTGATTTCATTGGTCACTGTCTCTTCTTGTGACGTCAAAGTGGGAACGAAGAAGTAAGAATAATTTTTGATATAGCTCAAAAAGCCATCAAACATATTTTCAAAATAATTCAACAATTTAAAATTGCTTCTAATTGAACCATTTTTTTTAATTTTTGAAAAACACCAGAGATATATAATCAACTTTTGTAACAATGTTGCGATCTCGAATATTTTTTCTCTCAATTTTTTCTTAATATATTTGTGGTCATTTTGAGCGATCTAAAAACACAACTAGATGGGTCGTCTTTTAAGGGTTGAATGTGAAAAAAAGAATTAAATTAAAATAAAACGCATAAATTAATCATACAATTATTTCAAACAATTATTCCACAATTATTACATAAAATTAGCTGATACTGCACCAAATTAAATTTTTTATTTGAGAATACAATATTTTAAAATATTACTGGTATTTGCTTATGCACACACTTCTAACTCTAGCTTTTTTTCTACCGCTAAAGGCGCGCGCACAACACTTGTGTTATATGTGNAACACCAATTTATCCATTAAGTTCACAAAAGCTGGTAATAAATTAAATTAATAAATTAACTCCTGTTATCGATAAATAAACAAAATTCAAATATCAAACTTGCGGATAATACAAATTATTATATATGTATTTTGAAAATTTGACTCTCAGATGACCTTCAAAAATACTTGCATAGGCATTAACTTCACATAATTGAAACGCGCTATGGACCACCCATACTTAACCCGTGGATGATTAATATAATTTAAATTGCCAAATCAGATACGCAATCAAGCATCAAGTTTTCAAAATCTCAGGTAACCAATAATATTCCAAATATTTAACTCGCTATAATAAATAAATATTTGACTCCCAATGATCGAAATCATTTTTATCTCAAAATTTAGCACTCTGGTAACCATTATATTCGCAAACACTCTGATTAATATTAAATAACAATAATCAAAAATTGCTATAAGGTTAAAATATTGAACTTCCAGAGATGATCCGGGCAGGATATCATGAGATCGGTTCGCATTCGTTGACAGCTGAAGAAGTTAAAATGAGATCAAAGTAACGAATGAAAATATTTTCATCCCAAATTTGCAAAAAAAAAGTACTGTGATACAGTTAAAATTTTCAAAAAAAAAGCACAAACGTCATTTTGTTTTTAAGCTTATTGATAACTTTATAACTGATTTTGTCATTATTGATTAAGCGTTGTAAAATGTGATTAAATGGTGAATGGCGACTACTCGCCATATATAGAGTCTACGAGTTAACCAAACTTTTTATAAGAAACTTGTTAATTTTTTGGATTTTCATATAAATTTTCATCAAACTTTGCCAAAAACTTTAAAAAAATTGTCCTTCGATCCCTGTAAAATTTATTTCTTGTCTATCATTCTAGAAAATACGATATTTGTTAGACCGAAAATAAATTTCTCAAAATTTATGAAAATTTTTTTTCATGAAATATCGACAAATAAGAGCCAAAAGGAAGATCTTGTGCTACCGAAAAAGTCAGAGATGCCAATTCTATATTTTCAAAATGTGAGGTCCAAAAAACAAAATCAGGTCAAATTCAAATCTTCTAGATTTCCAATAAACCTGAAATTTTCCTTTTTTAGATTGCCTAGCCTTCAAAAAAGCCAAAACGAAAAATACGGGAAAAAAGATCCGAGACCTAACTATCGGGTGAGATCATCCATTTTGTCAAATACCATGCTGAGTGAAAATAGGTCAAATTAATTATTTACAAGAGCTAAGTGGCGCTAATTTACAATCTAGTATATTATAAATAATGCAATTTTTTTTCATAAATTATGAGAAATTTATTTTCAATAGTCAAATTATTAATACAACTTGTAACTTCACTGGTCACGTTCAAATCTTGAATGAGAACAGATTTCTGTTGTAAATTTTCAATATTTTTTTTTGAATTTTTCGAAATATGCATCTCGAGTCCAGATTCTCGACATCGAAGTTATCTTCAAAAGTGGAATTAATCTGTTCAATTTCGGTCAGAGTGAGGTCGATGTCAAGATTAACATCCAGTAAGTAGTAGTTTGACACTTTTATCTGATTATTTTTAAACGAAAGTTAAAGAAATCAAATTTCCCATATCTAGAATTTCGTTATCCAAACATTAAAGGCTATATCGATCATAATGCGGCATCATTGATGCCCGAGTAACTTAAATCTCTTATACGGTATAATCTCTTAAAAGTTATACCCCATTCTTTTAAAAGGCAAATGAGAGATTTAAGTTACTCGGGCATCATGATGGATATATTTACGAAAATATGATAAAAAATCCTTTTCTGCTCTTTTTTTCACTCGACCCCGAAAAATTACCCTTATCCGTACGTTGTACCGTCAGTCAATCGATTGACCCCTCTTAGAGTCAATTCTAAACCTCACTTAGCCCGAGGAGTTCTAGTATTCTTTTTTGTGTCACGAGTTAAAACCTACTCAATCGGAGAGTACACTTTTACACTCGACCAAAAACGTGGCATTCTAGAGAAGCCGTTGCCCTTGGTAAGAAAATAGATAGTTCATGATTAATAATAATAAACTATATATTTCCATTTTAATAAGAGATAAAATATTATTCTAGGGTTTTAATGTGACCAAAGTTTTCAAAGGCCCTTACGTTGAGTTCGGGGACCTTGATCGTTCAAATCTTTGTATAACCATTTTGACCTCTTTTCTTTGTTACTGCAAGCTCAGTTCTTGAAACCTAAATAAGGAGTTAAATTAAATATATATGACAGTTTCGCCTCAGCGTTTAATTTAAACCCTATATTTGTAAAGCGTTTAATTTAAACCCTTTATTTGTAAAGTTTCAGCTATTTTAGTGATATACCCGTATCCGTACGATTTTTGGCCGAGCTGAGGTGTACGGATAAGGGTACACCCACTGTACATGACTATGTTTAGCCAGCTGTAAAAGTTGCAAATTTGGCGCTAGCGGATTTTTTTATCTGCAATCAGGAGAAAAGGCTTATACAATTTCAATCTTTTGGATTAAGGTCATAATGACCACCCGGTCGACCACAATGACCGGTCAAAGTTGAAGGTCAATCTCAAGGTCATCAAATTCGTATAAAAAACGAACGTATTAAGAACCATAGTTGAACTATGTACGCTTACGGTGCTAGAGAGCAAAACATTTTGATATGATCTGAGAGAAGTTGAGCAATTGCTTCGGAAATACCAGCAAAAGATTTTTCGTAGTCGACTTTCTAATGACGGTATGAACAACCATGGGCTTATTATGTATACTAACGGTGCTAGAGAGCAAAATACATTTTCATGATTTGAGAAGCCAAGGTCAATCTCAAAGTCATCGAATTCATATAAAAGACCGATCAAAATGATCCCCGTGGCCGACTTTATAATGAACGTATTATGAATAATAGGTGAATTATGTTCGCTTACGGTGCTAGAGCAATATATTTTGAGAGAAGTTGTGCAATCGATTTGAAAATACCACCAAAAGTTGCTCGGAGACGACTTTCTAATGATTTGAGAGGCTTCAGCTATCTAGTTCTCATAGAGCTAAATTACGAGCTGGAGTGGAAATTTAGACAGTTCTTAATCAAACTTGAAAGTTTTATATCTGGTGATCAAAAAAGTGATGTCAAGTATATTTTTGCTAGTTTATTTATGCAACATACCGTATGTTACATACGGATCCCTTATTGTGAACGGTGAAAACTCCGAATGAGGTACTTTTGTACCCCCGTTTACTACTTTTGTACAGAATTTTTGGTTATTTCATAAACAAATTTCAAATAAATCAGGGCACACTGAATGAGCAAATACAAATTTGACGGAAAGTCGTCTTCTTGGCCCAGATAGAATCGCTGCTTTCGCCATTTGTATCTTTTGTATACCTTTCTGATACGACCGTCTATACCAAACAAATTTCTGGTTTGACAGACGGTTAAGGGCTGTTGGATGCTTAGACATAAAACCGTTGTTCACCAAGTTTTGGTCTGTGAAGAAATGAAACGTACATACTTGTATACGATTTCATATCGTTTGTGATCACAGAGATTTTAGAGTTCAAATTATCAATAAATCTTCGTAGTCCATATTCTGGTAAGAATCCATATCCTTTTCCGAACGGAACTCCATCTCAAAAACGCTTACTATCTCTATAGCGCGTGTTCGAATCCCACTGATGTTGTCTAAGTGATTGTCTTAGTGATTGCTTGAGTGATTACACATCGATAAAATTTAGCGGTTCTATTATCAAGACCCTTGCCTATAATCATATTCAAGATAATCACTAAGGCAACATGAGTGGGAATCGAACACGCGCTATAGAGATAGTAAGCGTTTTTGAGATGGAGTTCCGTTCGGAAAAGGATATGGATTCTTACCAGAATATGGACTACGAAGATTTATTGATAATTTGAACTCTAAAATCTCTGTGATCACAAACGATATGAAATCGTATANACAAACGATTTTTTAAGGGGTAATTGACCAGCTTCACAAGCTTCTTTCAGACGGCGATTAAGGGACTCGAAGGGGACTCGATTTTTTAGAGGATTCTCCAAATTTTCATCAGTTAAAATATCAAATTTGAAATAGCGCAGGACAATTTAAATTCAAAAATAAGCTGCCCGTTAAAATGCGCCAGAATTTGAGCAAAAC